>JACJUY010002689.1:34901-46007 GCA_014220935.1 Platorchestia sp. MABIK
CAGAGGTGGTTGGGCAGAGGTGGTTGTGCAGTGGTGGTTGTGAAGTGGTGGTTGTGCAGTGGCGGTTGTGCAGAGGTGGTTGTGCAGTGGTGGTTGTGCAGTGGTGGTTGTGCAGTGGTGGTTGTGCAGTAGCGGTTGTGCAGTGGCGGTTGCAGACACTTCACCCATCAGTCCCCTCTCAGATTTATTGCATTCCATTAAACCGCAGGTCCGCAGTGGTCGACAGACGTATGGGTGCGATCAGTCAACGTCGGAGTTAAGAAGTAATTAGTTATCTTTTTAATTGTCTATCGATTCATCTGGTCAGATAATTGACGACCTCCAATTACAGAGAAAGCTGTAATCTGATTGGCCGGCGTATGCATGCATATCAGCTGCGATGCTTCATTAACAATTAAGGCCTGGAATGTTCACCAGCTTCCATTGTTCTTCGTGCGACTTCTGAGGTGGAGAGAGAGGTTCAAGGCTTGTGTGTGCATAGTTGTAAAGATACCTTTTTAATAACTGACAATATAAAAATATAATAAAAGTTGTATGCATGCGGACTTGTTTTCATTGATATAATAATGTCTCTTCATATTCGTAGTATTTATGTACGTAATTATTTATATTTATAAGAATTTCTCGTGAGTATGTATTAGTCCTCATAGAAAATCATCCTTGATACACCAGATAATCAAGTTTTAAGCCTGAGAGACGTGCGCTATGGAATAATCTTGCATGAACTAAAACGCGACACAAATTAAAAATGAATTTTAATAACGGCTCACTCGAGGCAAGAGGTGGTAATTTTACTCCTACCACAATTTTGGTTAAATGAGACTTTATGAGGCAGTGTTGCCAACCTTGCCACACGAGCGCGTGGGTTCGATCTGGTCTAAATAGAGCTACACAATCGCTCCCTCCCACCTCCACATTGGTGCAATGTTAAGTTCAAAAGCTTGCGATTTGCTAGTTTAAAAACAACATTAAGAGTGTAATGTGATTTTCTGTTCTGCCCCATTGTCCCCACCTCCAAATTGGAGCAGTGTTAAGTTTAGGAACTTGCGATTTGCTAGTTTAAAAGCATCATTCAAAGTGTAACGTATTTTTCTACTTTGCATCCAGTATTTACTTCTTAGATTTGGGATTTGTTATCTGGCACACAATTATGTTCACACTGGGATTTTTATTTTCTATGCAGTATTGTTTTTGATGTTATGTACATTATAATATTGTACAAAGATGTAGCGCCCTCCATGTGTTGTGGTGTAAGTATGTTCGTTTGATGGAAACAATAAAAAGAATGAATTTTCTGCAACAAGTTTCACGAAAATTTACCGTTCATAAACAATTTATTCATCATAAGTATTGGATTTAGCTATGGTTTCATTACCGAATAATTTGAGCTAATGCTCTACTGAAAGAATAATTTGAATTTTGCGGTCGCCGATTACTGGTAAATTTATGCGGTATTCTTCCCTACCTTAATACGTCAGCGAGCAAGCAGGCAAATTTTAGTGTAGTGCTGGCAACAGATCAAAAAAGAAACATCGTGGAGGTTTATTTCTCCAGAGCTATTTTTTATTGAGGCTTGATCTTTTGTGAGACTAAAATTTTGTGGCTCACTGAGTCGCGCAAAAGGAAACCGAAATGAATTGACTAACTTAGATGCGATGAAAAACTTGTTGAGTTAAATATTTTGAGCCTTGGTGGCCGTCACGGTAGAGGAAACAAGGTCCCTCTTATTCGGCTAGCCAATAGAACGGAAACAAACTTAATGACGTCACGATTGCGACACGTCGTTAGGCCAATAGTGGTGCAAGATTAGGGGCCAGCAGTGTTGCCAGATGCAATTTGAGCGCTGCTATTGGTCCGTTGCCATGACGTCACCATTGCCTGGCTTGACCTTACCTTTTTTTCTTCCGTGGTGGCCGACGTGGCTTCATTCGGTATGCAGCATACGCTGCCGCTCATCCATCAGCCACGGCTGCCTCTATAAGTCCTGCTCTTCTATTAAGACTTCGACGCAGCCTTCTATTCTCGCTGATTGAAACATTTATTCTGCGATGCACCGAGGGAATTTTTCAAATGGCTACTGAAGGATAGGGGCGTTACTCAAAAGCGCTAAAAAATTACTAAATGTTTCCCTAGTGATACTTTAGAAGACATTTTGTTGTGATAACAAATTAAATTGCGTAATGTTACATTTCGGTCTATTCAAGTAGGTATTTGTGTTTTAAATCCTTTACTTGCAGACAGAAAGTTTGTTGCAGAACCTTCTAATCGTAAGCTTTCTCTAAATTCTTTTCCTAAGTTGGTCAAGTTTATATCGAGTCCAAATCATATTTTCCTGAAAATAGATTTTTAAGATTTGCCTTATTATTTGATTTATTCAAGGATTTATTGAATAAATTTGAGGATTGATTCAAGGAAAATATTGAATCCCGTCATTTTTGACAGGCCGTGTACACTAACATTTAATAAAACGCGATCTGTCGCGTATGTTGGAGCCGTACGAACTGTGAAGATACGCCCAGAAGAAAGAAATAAGAAATGGATTTGAAATGGAAAAAAATTCCGACTTTATTTAAAATATAGATATACTTCAAAGGTTTCTTCTTCATCCTGAACATTGCGTGACCAAAAAATTATAGGTACTAACAAATACAAAAAATAAGATTCACTCCTTGTTAAAAAATCTTTACTTACTGTGACTGCTGCCCAAACATGAAAAGTTAAACGAAGGGAATGCAAATTTATAACATCAATAATTCTTTTTTGGTAATGGTTGGATTTCTCTTCAAGTCCTTGCAGTTATAAATTATTTTACGCCTGCTAGTGTTGTCAGACGGAATATTGCAACGCACTCAAAGTAATATATTAATAAAATTCTGAAAATGTTTTTGTTGGGAAGTTGGCTATCAGGAAAAAAAAGGCTTCCATATGCCCATCATAAACTTGCGTCAAGCTTTCGAAAACGATATTATAGTCATATTCAGCACCATATTTTTAGGTGAGAAGTGATCAAGTTATTTATTTTACCGTTATTTTCTTACCTTTTTTATTTTTGCAGACTGGAATTTCCTGATCAATTTTATTCGTTTCATAAATTTCATTCAGTAGAGAATTCACATAACAATTTTATTTCTGTATTCGATGAATTTATTCGAATAGAATATTTACAAAATGTATGTTGGCGCCGTCCATGCTTCTTAAAAGCTGGTTAGCTCCAGAAGTGGGACGACTAACCTGCGTGTAGTTCGTTGCTTAATATTCTTTCTTGTTCATATCTAGGTGTATTTTATTTGTTCATACTGAAATCCATATATTGATGACATGTACATTTACCATGTGTATTGCCGATTTACTAAGCCTTTTTGTAATCTTTTCAGAGATCTCGCAATTCCACATTATTTTGAAATTCTCTTTCTTTACATAAAACTGTCATCAATTGTGATGACAAATAAAATCTAGTGATCACGCTATCGGCTAGTATCAATTTATTGAACCGCGTGTTAATGGGAAGTTAGTCTGTTCCTCAATAACTACGTAGGCCATGAAAGAGAGCCTACATTATGAAAGTCCATAATGATCAAATTTAAATGCTTATTTTCATGGTTTTAAACTCATTTCAGTTCGTTTGTAATCTCAAAATATATATATATATATATCAAAATAGAGAGAAACATCACTCGATATATGAGAATTCACAGTTTGGCATATTAAAGTTCATTTTTGACTGCACATATTCTCTACCGAATATAGTGAAATGATGAATTAAAAATTTTTAGAGATTTATTTAACTACATTTGCAACATCTATTGAACAACACAACACAGCACGCGAAGTTAATTTCAATTGAAGGGTCAATGTTAGACGACAAAATGTCTGCATCAATACAAGTAGCTACAATTACGAGAAACTAAATATCTGCTTTAGGTACGAGATCAATTCCAGCAAAGAAGCAAATTAAAAGAGTAAAGTCCTATTTGTGTTGAAAATTTTTCATCACAAAAAATCTACAATGGATTAGAAATACTTCTCTTAACTCTAAAATATTATCTAAGTACTCATAAAGTAAGTGCGTTCGCGTATGAGAAACAAAATTATCATGTGTACTTAAAATTCATCAAAATCTTGAATAATTTCACATGAATTTTGAATTCCTTCAAATCTCACACATAACTATACTGATCGGAAGGAACCGATATGTTCAAAAGACATTCTGAAAACCTTTATATTTTCAGTCATGTTACTGCATTAAAATCATCAAGCACGTACCCATTAACTAAATATTTCACACGAAATATCAACGAAAACGAAATAAAGTTAGACGTAAAAACTACAGTGTAAACAATATTGTGTTGGACGTAAAAACTACAGTGTAAACAATATTTTGTTGGATGTAAAACTACAGTGTAAACAATATTGGGATCAAGATAACAAATTTCAAGTCTATGAAGTAAATGTTGTATACAAATAAATAGCAATGTGTACACTAAATGCTGCGTTTAAACAAGCAAATTACAAGATTTCGAAACTCAAAATAACAAACTCCAGCATTATAATCTGGGGAATGTGTGCAAAATAATAAACCACAACATTAAAAACTGAAGAATAAGTGCAAAGTAACAAGTCCCTGGATCATAAAGGGAGTATCGTTCGTAAAATTACAAATTACCAGGTCATTCATAAACTAATTACCGTGCGCTTAACTAGAAATCCCAACATAAACTATTTGGTGCAAAATAACAAACGACGAGGTTATGAACTGAGAATACTTGGTGCAAAACAACAAACGACGAGGTTATGAGCTGAGAATATTTGGTGCAAAATAACAAACGACGGGGTTATGAACTGAATATTGAGCCCGGAATAACCCGAGACTTGGGATCACAACCCACGGCGGAGCGCTGGGATCTCAAGTGATGGACTCAGGCACTTGACGCGCAATGGGCTTTTTGGATCGGAAATTTCGAGAGCAATAACAGCGCTGCTCTGCCTAGTCGACGAGCATCGACGTTAAGGCGAGCGTCGAAGCTCATCTTTTGGTTCATTTACAATAAATCAAGGCGATTTTCCGGTTTCCTTAGCTATGCCCGCTTCGCAATGGGTCATGCGGCAGCGATTCTTGCTTTTTGTTATGCGCGTTAAATTGCAAGCTTTTATGTCGTAAAGTGTTAGAGGCAACACTATCCAGTAATTTGAATAGGCCCCGCCACTGAGGTGCTGAAGTTATCGTCGCTTATCATCCGTTATCGTTGGACCAGGACGCCAAATTAAGGGTTTCCGATGCCAAACGACGTCTCCGTGGCCACGACGGCCCCTCGTTCCAGGCTCGGGATACCCTCACAAAAACAAAGTTTACTGCACTTGCCCAACCCATTCCATCATCAGTACTTTGTTATCCAAGCGATTTTCATGACGTAAATGTTCCTTCTTTTGGCAAGATGCTAGAAAATGAACGCTCGCCCAAATTAACGTGGTCGGAATTCGGATTCGTAACAGGCCGCCAACACGTCCCGGGCACGTTTCACCGGGTGCCGTTGCCTGCGTTAGCCGAGAGTTTTCTACACCGATACTTCAATTTATTGAAAGACGCCGACACATAATAATACTTTCTTCGAAATTTTGTGAAAAAACGGCCTGCGTTATAGCCTGAGTGTTTTTGTTGAGTTCTATCACTAGAACAATCAGCTTAGTTTTGTTCAGAGTCTGAACTAGTTTTAAAATGTGGAATATATTTAAATGCACTGCAAATGCGGATAGATGAATGAAAATATAAATAGAAGGTCAGGTTTAATATTCAGGAATAAAGTAAAAATTTATGGCCGTGAGACGATCAATATTTCGACATTTGACTGTAAAGAATAACATCAAACGTATCCGTATCGTAAGCTACCTCATCTTACTCCTGGATGACGCGTTCGATAAACGACAAGCAATGATTTAGGAAGAGAATGCTTAATTTTACTTGATCTTCTGTCAACAAAATCAGTTCACTAGACATGAATTCAACAGTCAAAACTTATGTTTGAATCACAACGGAGGGCTGATCGGGTCATAACTGAAGACGAGATCTTAACTTATTCAAAACTGACAACTAAATCAAAACTCAGGACACTATAGCAAAGGACTAAGTGACACCTAAGGCCAGAGTCATAACTGAGTCACAACTGGAAAGTTAGTCACAACTGAGTACCGAGTACAAAAAAAGGACTAAATCACAATACGATATCGGTTTACGTCACAACTAAGGGCAGAGTCACAATAATTGAGTCACAACTGGAAAGTGAGTCACAAGTGAGTCCATTAATCTAGCCTGTCTTCAGATAAACAAAGGGATCAGAAAATAAGCGAATTTTTGCAGCGATGCACCAACATTGCGACAGTCTTTTACTTGCGTTGGCTGTCGTTGAGCGGGACAGAATCTTGCGATTTGCGGTGTTTAATTTCCTTGTATTTGTGCAGGGTGAAACTTTTGGGTCGCGGAGACACACGGCGCTAACGAGTGCTCTCAGCGTCACAGAGGGACAAATTACCTGCGCTGGAACATTTAAAAGATTGCAGATTACTGGCGCTGGAAAACTCCTTTAAAAACCGCCTGAGTAAATCTTGATGCCAGGTTTCTCCCTGCTTCCATATTGACGCAGTGTCTCTCAAGCACAAAATCATATGAGCTATAAATATGAACTGAGATGCCATACCGATTTTTAGCTAAAAAATTAACTGAAATGCTACGCCGATTTTTAGCTAAAAAATTAACTGAGATGCCACGCCGATTTTTCCTTTCCTAGGAAGATTAGTTTGCTGAATGATATTTTGCGAAATTCTAGTATTTTTTGAAAGCATTTTTTGCTAGAAATTTTTACAATTGTTTGAAAACATTTTTTGCTATGTGACGATTCTTTAACATCCGCTGAAATGGGTTCCTAGAAAGAATAATTTGAGGAGTGATATTTCGTGAAATTTTAATATATGCTTGAAAGTATTTTTGTGATAGCTTATTTTTATGAGAAAATTTTATATTTTACTTCATAATCGCTGTAGATAGAAGTGAATATTTTGTGATTTTTGCAGTATTTATGTCTGTATCTAAAATCTAAATTATCTAAAAGTACAATCCAAGTATGAAAAATAGCGTTACCATGAATCATTTCTTTAAATCCACTCCCTATGAGAATTAACATTCATGACCACGTGCTTTTCAAGCCAAAGTTGGGCCGAATATCTTCCATTACTTTTGACGGAACACAAATCACAGATTTTGTAGGTTTCATAAAAATCTTATTAACTTTTACAAGAAGCTCTTTTCACGTATAGATGGAGTGGGTAGTCTATAAATTTTGTAGTGAACATTGTCCCCTGGAGATGTCGGCATGACCACACGCTACCTTGACACCATAGTTGCAGAGCACGCTTGGTTGAGCGTCACAACAGGTGTCCGTCACTATATATTGTTCATCCCATGCTGAGGACACGCAGGTTCTTGAGACTTTATCTCCAATTTTAGACAACGCTCTCTCCTCGTCAATCGAAACAAGCTTCCTAATTTTCGAACCAAGAATGTGATCGACAATTACAACAAGCCTCCTAATTTAAGAGTCAAGAACCTGAGAATTATTGTCGAATTACAAACTAATGAATTTGGAATTTTGCCATTTCGAAAGTTAGAGTTGCAAGCCCATCAATTTTAAAATGTAAGGCACTAATACCACCTTCAAATCAATCATTTGGGCTTATGAGCATTTTTTTCAGAGTTGAATCATATGCAGTGTGCCCTATTTTCCGTTATTCACTCATATTCTCTCAGTATTTCATACCATCAAAATTAAATATTTCTCATAACCTTATTCAAAGTATTCAAATATTCTCAAATAAATATTCAAGATTGACAAGCTTCTAAACCCATCGTCAATGTTCCCACACAATCCAGCTCACTCACTTTACCCAATGAAAAAAAAGTTCTCAAAATCTTTCGAAATGGTTCAGTATATTTAAAAAATAAATACTAATCACTGATTTATTACATTTGCAGGTCAAATTTACCCCTGTAATATATTTTTCTAATCTCATTTTTATTGTTTCATCCTTCAATTCAGCATTTTTAAAAATTTGAAGTGTGTGAAAGCTCGTCTACGATCTCGGAATGCTTGAGGCAAGCGTGAGATCATTCCTGTTTCTTCGCTTCGTTTACTATTTCTAAGAGACATTTACTTGCTTCAGGACTAAGGACTCATTAGTATCGGGTCAAAATTAGCATTGTGTTCATTGGAATTGGATCTCTTCATACGCTATTTTTACAGGACTCGAACTTGCTTCTGGATTAATGACTCATTAGTATTGCGTCAAAAATATCTTCTAAATGATTGTTGTCACTCCAATATTTCTCCTTTGCATTTCAGTCCATGGGAGATGCCGATTTCTCCTCGCCCATTCACGTAATGGGCGGAAGACCACCTCAGTTTATGTCGCGTAGACTTACTGTTCGTTTCTAACGGATCTAATTCTATATTATTCAAGATTGAAACATGGCAAATAGGGTGAGACTGAGTTAGGTCAGTGTAACCTATGTAAGGTAAGATTGTTTTTCAAGCATTGAAATAGAAACATTTGTTCATTACATAAATTCCACGTCGAGGTTTAAAATAAGGTACAGGTTGATGCTGTACCTGACATTTGTTTGGGCTTAGCAGGGCAAAGATGGCAATGATCACGTGGTTACGATAACAAGCCAAATAACTGGGCATCCCCTGCCAAACTATAAGAACCGCCGACCAAAACAAATGTTGTCATCATTCTCATTGTTGTCATCATTGTTCTTGTTGTCATTATTCTCATTGTTGTCATCATTGTTATTGTTGTCATTATTCTCATTGTTGTCATCATTGTTATCAACATCGTAAACAGCAAGAAAACAAGCAGCGTCGTGCGTCATTGACAACGTTTCGTCATCCTCTACGTATCGGCGTTACTTCATCGCTCCAGCGTCACGAAAAGGTCAAATTTCAGCCTTGTTGGACATTTTCAAATCATGCACGTCTTAAAATGGTCAGAAGGTGACTACTTGCGATCGGAAATGTACAAGTTTAATGCCTCTCAATATGTATAGATGATAGTGGCAGTTAGGATGAATTATAACGGTGTTTAATGTAAATTCCCGATATTTTTTAACGATTTCTGAAGTCTGATGATAATAGAAAATACTTTGCATTAATTTGAATGGGAGTATGAGGTTTTTCAGGAAATTTTTAAGTATTATTATGATAAATATTGTGAATGGGTTCTAAATATTGTTCGTTTGACATCTTTTGATTGTTTAGTTGCACACGTTCTGTCTGTTTGAGACAGATAGTTCTGTCTTAAAACTGAAGCTCGCATATCCCTCCAAACATAAACCATCGCTGACTTACGAGAAAAATTATTCTAGGGTAATAAATTTCAGTTCTAATATAGTAATTCAAAACAATGATGCCCATACATGTTACTTTATTGCAAATTTAACACCGGACTAATTCTTAACGAAATTTTAAATAAATTACAACGTGACATTTTCTTTTGCAAAATTCCAACACGCAGCACCTGGGGCAGACAACCACCAGACACAACAATAACGGCACCTGGAGACAACCATGAGACACAACAATAACAGCAATAACAGAGACACCAACAGCAGTAAACAACCATAAAATACAACCATAACAACGACAGCACCAGAAGCAAACAATCACAAGGCACAACAACAACAACAATCGACCATAACATACTCTCCAAAGTCAGCGTAAGTTATAGAATCCTCCAGCATCACAAGCAGTTAATGAACTTCTGCCTCTGAGGTAGGGCTGATCAGTCGTGTCCTCTGCAGGAGATGAAAAATGGCGCAACGCTTTCTGAGTAAAACGCGTCATATTATTTTCCTACAACACAACGTACAGGAGACAAAAAAACCAAGTAACGTTTTCTGCTCAAAACGCGTCATATTTTCCTGCAATACAACGCACAGGAGCCAAAGACGACGTAACGTTTTCTGATTAAAACGTCACAATTTCCAGCAACACAACGCACAGGAGACAGAAGACGGCGGATCTGCGCACGAGAGGCGGACGGTCCCCGATGGCCAGGAGGCGTGACACGTCGCGTGAGGGGCCACGTGGCGATGTGGTGTTGGTTGTGTGGATGTTGTGTGGTTGTGTGGATGTTGTGTGGTTGTGTGGATGTTGTGTGGTTGTGTGGATGTTGTGTGGTTGTGTGGATGTGGTGTGGTTGTGTGGATGTTGTGTGGTTGTGTGGATGTTGTGTGGTTGTGTGGATGTTGTGTGGTTGTGTGGATGTTGTGTGGTTGTGTGGATGTTGTGTGGTTGTGTGGATGTTGTGTGGTTGTGTGGATGTTGTGTGGTTGTGTGGATGTTGTGTAGTACCGTTCTGTGTTGTGTGGATGTTGTGTGGTGCCGGTAATTACCGTAGCATTCAGTAATTACCGCCGCACCCAGTAATTACCGCAGCATTCAGTAATTACCGCAGCATTCAGTAATTACCGCAGCACGCAGTAATTACCGCAGCACGCAGTAATTACCGCAGCTCGCAGTAATTACCGCAGCATTCAGTAATTATCGCAGCACGCAGTAATTACCGCAGCATTTAGTAATTATCGCAGCATGCAGTAATTATCGCAGCATTCAGTAATTTTCGCAGCACGCAGTAATTACCGCAGCTCGCAGTAATTACCGCAGCATTCAGTAATTATCGCAGCACGCAGTAATTACCGCAGCATTTAGTAATTATCGCAGCATTCAGTAATTATCGCAACACGCAGTAATTACCGCAGCATTCAGTAATTACCGCAGCATTCAGTAATTATCGCAGCATGCAGTAATTACCGCAGTATTCAGTAATTACCGCAGCATTCAGTAATTATCGCAGCACGCAGTAATTACCGCAGCGTTTAGTAATTATCGCGGCATTCAGTAATTATCGCAGCATGCAGTAATTATCGCAGCATGCAGTAATTATCGCAGCATTCAGTAATTACCGCAGCATTCAGTAATTACCGCAGCATTCAGTAGTTATCGCAGCATTCAGTAATTATCGCAGCATTAAGGTAACCATATCCTAAAATGGGAAACT
>JACJUY010002690.1:5202-15663 GCA_014220935.1 Platorchestia sp. MABIK
TACGTCTCCAATATGCCGGCTATCAAGGACACTGAGTCCCGGATGCAGGGGTCGGTAGAGGCCAGAACCTGCATAGCACAAGTTAGATGCACTCGCGTAGACGACCTGGTTGAGACTGAGGTGGCAACAGACCGCGGCCACCTCCACAACTTGCTCGAAACCGTGTCTGTGGCTTCGGACTCGAGCAAGAAGTTCGAACGATGTAATAAAGTTCGCTGATATAAGTCGCCAAGGAAGTGAAGCACCCCCGCCATTGCTCCGCTTTGTCATAAATTGCCAGCGTAATTGCCTTTTAGGCTCGGTTAAAATTAATAAAAGCCTTTGTCCTCTATTGTGCAAGGTATTGGCTGTCTTGCATAGGACTTCAGCAACGAGCAATAGCTGGATTTGCGACAAGATCAAACCAAGGAACAACACTTGCTAAATTAACGTTTCTACGATTGAAATACAAATGAACTTCATTTCACTGCAAGTAATGTTACGTTAATTATTATTTAATTGGTAAAATTAAGTAATGAAATTAGCACCATTCACACACCACTTGTGAAAAGTGAAAGAATTCACGTACCACCTTCGCATATTAAACTTGGCTTATTTGAGCAATTTGTGAAAATCATGAACAAGGATCCTTCCGCATTATCATATTTCGTAGAGAAATTCCCTACCATAAGTGAAGCAAAAATTAACGAAAAGTACCTTCATTGGTCCACAACTTTGTGATTGATGAAACTCTCATCTCAACAGAAAAGGGAAGCATGTCCATGCGTTATTTAAAAAAGTTTGTAATGGCTTCCTGAAAAAATATCATTCAAAAGTCTACGTTCAAGTTGTAATTGATGTGGTGAGTCATTGTAATAATATGGAGCGTATCGTTACTCTGAAGGTTCCTGAAAATCACTCTCATCTGGATTCTCAGTAGAAAATGAATGTGACGTTGTGAGGGCGGCCTGGATGCCGCTACCCCCGCAGTCGAGGCCTGCTATAACAAGTCTGGTCATGGTCTTGCAGAACTTTTCCCGGTATTAGTTTAATTTTTACGAACAGAAGTTAGTTTAAAGATAAATTGAATTTACTTCAGTATAAATCAAGATTCCTGAACACGTAAAATAACTAGATGAGATTTTGAGGGGTGACTGAAGTATAGCCACAAAAATGTGAATGATCAACATAGCTAGAGATTCCATCAGGATATTTCAATGATGGAGCAATGATTCAAAAGAAAGTTAAGCCCTGATATGTTTGTAGACTACTGCTAGATGATAAAAGAAGGACAAAATTTAAAGCGACCGGTGTGTGTTTTTCATTCATAACCAATAATAATAACACATGGTTCATGGTGCAAGGAAATGGTGCATAATTTAAAAAAAAATCAACGACAGATTCAGAATGAGGACATGTTTTTACCCCGAAAGAGGTTAGGGAACACAAAGTTTTTTATTTTAAAATTTGTAGCACAGTGTTATAAAAATAACCCTGTAGCCTATGGTACTTATTTCAATAGTATAGGTAGCCATAAGCCCTTGTCTTTTATATACATAAAGCTACTTGCACAAAGTAGTGATGGGCAATCACTCTTTTCTGACCTGAGTCACTCATTTCACTAACATTCTAAAGCAGGGGTTCCCAGCCTGGGGTGCTAGCACCCCCTGGGAGTGCGAGGCGATTTTCCAGGGAATGCGAGAAAAGACCGGGCATATATTAGGATAGTGGTTATATGTTGGCATTTTTATTTCACGGGGTATATATAAAAAATTACTGTTGACGGCGAACAACTAGGGAGCTTTCAAGAGCCGTTCGTCTGAAACTTGGCAGCAAAATCCCGTTGCTGGTGAAAAAACATCATTGTTAAAATAAAACGAAAATAGTTTTTTATCTTAGGNCAGGAAAATGAAGCACTCCCACCATTGCCCCGCTTGTCATAAATAGTTAGCGTTCTTACTTTTTAGGCCAGTTTTGTTATAAAAGAAGACCTAGTCCGTAATTATGCAAGATATGGGCTGTCTTGCACGGGACTTTAGTAAGGAGCAAGGCTGGATTTGCGACAATATGTTGGCATTTTTATTTCACGGGGTATATATAAAAAATTACTGTTGACGGCGAACAACTAGGGAGCTTTCAAGAGCCGTTCGTCTGAAACTTGGCAACAAAATCCCGTTGCTGGTGAAAAAACATCATTGTTAAAATAAAACGAAAATAGTTTTTTATCTTAGGGAAAAGTAGATCACACTTCCTAGCGACCCACTTGAAGCTGTTATCAGCGACTGTTCGTGTCTTGTTTGGACGGCGTGCAGCCACGACAAGGCAGCTTATTATTAGAACACGTTCGCATGATGGTACTTGTGGCAGCGCACGCCCGTAGTTACTTGAGATACTCATATCATCACGACTGAGCCTGTGAGGCAGGATACCGCTTGCGAACACGGCTTGTGCAATACCCACTTCAGAGAGCTGTTATAAGCACTGGCGCCGGAACTTCATAGAGAAACGTATCGTCAAGTGCCATTTGGTGACAAATTTTCATTGCTCAAAAATTGTTTGGTGATAGATTTCCTTTACAAGTTATCTTTTTAGCCGGGGTTAAAAGCGTTCACATTTTTAACTGAGGGTACTATTTCAGAAGAATAAATCAGAAAGTTAAAACAGGATATGATTCATTCAAATTCAAAAGTTCTTCGTGAAAAATTTTAATTTTAAGAAAAATGAAAGAAGGGCTCTTTTAATTCCATTCCATTCATACCATTAATTCAATGTCAAGATTTCATTTTTATAATTAAGTTAACCAGAGTTGGGGCGTAAAATATTTAAAAATATAAAAACTCAAATATTTAAAAAATGTAAAAACTCAAATATTTAAAAAATGATAATTTCGAGCTTTTGTAACTAATTAAAGGATTAAGGTGGCAACCTTGACTATAATATAAATTAAAAACTTAAAGTTTAGGTTTAAAATTAAACATTCCATCTTCAACACCTCTGGAAAACTCGCGTAAATTAAGAAGGTTAACCAACCGAATGAAATTTCAAAGAAACTTCTCGTTTCGACACAAAAACATTAATTGGTAAAAAATGGATCATGTACTGGAACACACCATGCACTCACAAAAAGAATGAAGTACAAATTTACTGTGTAGAGCGAATGCGCAGTGACTTGATTATTTGATACCAGGTTGACTTTGCGGGGATAAATATATTTTAAAATTGTCAAGTTTTGATTTTTCCAGACAGAGTCAAAATTTTATAGTTTTGGTGAGTTACTGAGGTACTGAACTCCTCTGCCTGCGAGTGTACAGAAGCGGATGTGGGATGGGATAAAATAATTCTTCCGCCGTTTCCGGCTATTCTGATGAGGACTGACCTACAGATTGAACCTACGAATATAAAGAAAGATGCACAATTTGTGTAACTAAACTAATATACCGGAAATCTTCGCATGGCGAAAGGGAGTCTGCCTTCAAAATGAAAAAAAGAATTGATTTTCCATTCAGTCGATAAATTTAAATTGAATCCTGCTCTCTAAAATATGGAACAGGAGTGTTCGATTCTTGTTTCATTCTTTCTGATTGAGGAACGCTAAAGAGGACGAAAAAGAAGAATTCATAGTCAAGCATTTTTTTCATATTTGCGAGCAAAAGATGTATCCACTTGAGAGTAAAACAAGAAGGATAAAAACCTTTTTGTACAATTGTACAAAAATTTGACAAAATTGTACAATTAGAGCCAATGTTAAGAGCACGAGCTCTAACTTCAGGGCCCAATGAAGTAACAGGAAGTGTGTTAGTTGCTTGCTTTTAAGCGCTCGCTTGATCTCTTAATTGTCGTACTTGTCAGTAGTTAAAATGGGAAAATTTGCGCAAAGTAAAAATAGCAAGCAACATATAATAAGTAGAAAAACTCATTTTAATAAATATCTTGACGGTTTCAACAGTATCATACATTTTTAGGCGAAAACTTGAACTCTACATATGAAACATAGATTTAATAATTGAAATCCAATCCATTCACACAAAAATTTTTGTTTCTATGGCCGCATCTGAAGGTTTAATCAATTGAAACGAGAGACACTCCCAGTCACAAATTGTCGATTGTTCAAGTAATCTCTGGGAGTATGTAATGCACGTACCAACTTTATAAGTGATGCTCGTCTCATCTAATTAAACATGACCAAGAAGACAGCAGTCACTTATGGTTACACACCCACACTATAAAGTAAATAGTAATTTGTACGGTAACGAAATTATCCGACCAAATTATGTAAGAATTGTTTTTCTAAGGTTACATTTTCTGCGGATTGTTTCGTAAAATTGTTAAATGACAGGAGTTGGTGAAATTAATTTGTCTCGTGCTTCATTCAACTTCACCGATTGAACTGCAAAAATCATTCTACGAGTAGAGCAGGCTTTCTTGTCAACGAACGCTTGCAAAAAATATGGCAAACAAGTGCGTTGAGGTTTGACATTGGGGGAGGTAATTTTTCAGTGACAACTGTCTGGGCATTTGTCTAACACAGGGGTCTCCAAACTATGTCCCGCCAAACAAATCCCTGTGTGGTGGCCTTCAAAAAATAATTATCAAACGACTGGCATCGCTGAATTATTCAAAGCTAGGACTTTCATTTTTAGTCCTTAGGCCCGCACGAATGCGGGAAATATATGATGTGACCATTACATTGAAAAGTTTGGAGACCTCTGGTCTAACACCACTGTCGTGTTACGTTAGCCCCCAGCGCTCGTCGCTATGTCTTATACAATCTAAGCGTCTCCTTTATATGCTACTGCAAGATGATCCAAGTGCCCTCCCAAATACAGTATCTTTTACTCACAATTACTCATTTGGTTTGGACTTATTTCTTGGTGCAGAAATACAAGATAGAACTTCTCTCTTTTTGAAAACGGTTTGAAAGGGCAACCCAAACCATAACAGATTTTGGACCCTGGGGTGTTAATACTTTTTCTTTTGTGGAATTGATCTCCTTGTTGAAAGAACTCGATCATATACATGATTGAGAGTTAATTACAGTTAATATCAAGTTAATAAGAGATGAAAACATTATTATAAACAGTGTTGATAACGAAATTGAGTGTTAACAATAGTTCATGTCCATGATCGCAAAGATTGTGTTGTTCATTCGTTTCAGTTACACCTTTTCCAGTTACACCTGACCTATAATCCATTCACGGCTTCCGTTCAGAAACAATCTTTTCTGGGTACTGTTGAGCGACATTTGAAGATCGGTCGCTCATGTTCTACGCATTCATTATTTTCGTCTAAAATTGTGACCCAAGGGTCATATGAATTTCGCTTCCTGAAGTCGTGAAAAAGTCCCGGCTATGGTCTTTCATTGATTAAAAATTTCCTGATATTTATCAAGCGTATTCTTGGGGAACATTCTAGAGTTTTCCCAGTGTTCTCATGCTTTGAAGATTTCAGGTTGGGGTATAGGCCTTGCAATGGGTCTGTTATGCTCGATTGTGAAACGCATTTCACTTCTACAGAAAGGGTTAATTTTTAACAACTAATGCTCTAAATATTGATCATGCCGTTTATTGGCCTACTATATGGATTGCACATAATTTCATTTCAAAATTCAATTTGAACGAACACTTATATCCTACCGGGCACCTCGCATTTTTTCATTTAAACATCAGCGGGAGATCATTCGTTAATGTAGAATTTTTGTGTGTTGACAACCAAATCAATCAACACAAACGCAGGTTAACGCGTTGTCTATGAGCAATCGAGAGGCTTTTAATCATTATGACAACCGTAAAATGGTTGAGGTGAACGAGGGAGCTTTTTTACCTCCGTACAAACTCATTTCTCGCTGTGGTGCTCTGCCGTGCAAGATTTTAGGTGATTACAGATCATGTTAGCTGTGTTCATGCCATCGGCTTACGGCGCTGAAGCACGAGCAGTGGGTCATCAGCCTCTCCAAAGTCGATTTCTATCGATACGTACTTCTAAATTGCTGGAATTTGGGGTTTGGTGTTGGTTTGTTCTTATATTAATACTGACGCATGAACGGATAATCAAGAATAATTACCTGAAGTATGCTTTCCAGACAGATAGAAACCTGCAGTATTCGAGTGAGTAAAATCAATCTTTGATGGCTTGTCCGATGATTAACTTTCAATACTTCATTCAAATAGGAGTAAAAAATGAGTCTCACTTAGAATAAAGATGAATATTTCATGTCACATGCCGAATTCTTTGCTTGAGTAATGCATAATGATGATTTTTCCTCACTTCATGATCGCAAAAAAACGAGTTTCCACATGATGAAACGTCCGGTCTCTAGTTTAAAACAATAATTCCACTTTGTAGATTCGTCTAAATGATTTAAATTTTGAGAAAGGAACGAAGTCTCACAAAACATTTTTACAAATCAACAAAGAACACCTTTCAAATATATGCGCAAGTACTTCCCTACGTTGTTTGCTGTTCACTACCCAGGTCAGTGTGTTGCATGTCTGCCTCTCACCGCTCTTTTACTTTCTTTCGAATGGGAGTATGAGCCGTGAGTGAAAATGGTGCTCTTACTATTTTCCCGTACAACGGCAGGATTGTCCAAAAGACATCGTTCATTAGTAAACATTCTCGTCTGCCAGCATAAGCTTAAAAATTTGCTGTGTGTCAGTTATTAACCCGTAGGCTAGAGCCTTTTGTTGCTGAGTTAGAAGGTATTAACCCAAAGCGGTCAATTTCCTTTTGAATTGAACAAGCATTGTGTAATGTGTAGAATGTAGAGATGCATAGGATAACAGAACCTCAACCCAAAGTTTTCAGTCTTCGACTCCTAAATCGAAAGTGAGATTCGGAAAGTAGGAGAGATGAAAACACATTTCTGAACTTAGTCCTTTTACAAAAAATGAACACGAAGGGAAATATCGAGCCGATTATCCAGCTGCACAGCTAGGGCCACGCCCACTGCAGAATGGGCGTGAGTGGGGACAACGGACGTTAGTTTTCTGCATTAGGCATATTACGAATAAGGATTACGTCATGAGCTGATGGTGACAGAGCGCGACCTTGTCTCGTTAGCACTGCCCAACAATAGCTTCAAGTTCGCACCCGCAAGCATGTCTGGCGGCGGGCCAATCAGCGCGTCGTAAAGTAACCCCCAATGGCGCGCCTGCAACTACTCGACGTTGATAGCTTCGTTGCCTGCTAGCATTACAGGGGCGCTGCAATCGCGGTGTGACTGAGCAATTAACATCAGCCATAAAGCCTCAAGTATGTCCTGATTGAATAGAGGAAAGAATAACAGTTGCGTGAGTTGCCCCCACAACAGCGGGGTACCATTGACAATGTTTAATTCCACGTTATTTTGTCGTTTGAACAATGAGGACATTTTTTTCACAATAATATTCTAAAAAAAATTATTTAACTTACATGAGCACCTAGAACATAGCAAACGGCATAGCTTCTGTTTTTCTAAAGCCACTCAATTTTGAATATTCTCTTGAATTATGTGCGTAATCAAATTTGTAATTTTTAAATACTACTACATCAGTTCTCAAATTTGGGCAACATTGTTCTACATTAATTTGAAAGCATTGGATATCATAAGAGTGTTTATCTGTGTAAAAGCAATTGTGTTAGAAAAGGTTGCTGTTCGATTGTTTGTTGTTGACAGTGTTTTGGCTGAGAAGTTAAATTTAACAGAAATTACAAACAACAGCATAAAATAAATAACAACACACGCAGACTTGCAGCCTCGTTGTAGGTGTAAAACTGTTTTTAGCAAAGAGCCCATTATAAATATTTATTCATAAAATTAAAATGTCAACAAATAATTGCATATGTTACAAACAATTAGATAATTTATACACGCATTTCAGCAATACTAGTTTTCTAAGCCCTAAAATGAATTTGGTATTGTCTGTGAATTTTCAAATAATTTTGTGAGCTGATCATCGTTTAATCGCCACAGTGAACTTGGCAACGAAATTGTTGCGAACGAAATTTTGTCGACAATATCACGTAGTTGGCAATTCACATTCGATTCACTGCATATGTTACAACAGTGCCTCATGTTCAGAGATACGTTAACAGTTCCAACGAGCGCTGATACGAGTCTCGAGGAAATGATGTTATAGCTCTGCACAAACTACTGAATGCAGGTAGGGGAACTCTAGCGCTTCTCGCCAACAGGTGCGTCGCTTGCTATCTTTGCGGAGTAAATATTAGCAACAGCATCCTCAAGGATGCCATAGCTTCTACCATGCATCAGGTATACCTACACAGCACTCGTGTTTATGCTTCCACCTATTTGGTAAGGACGTCGAATTAAGCAGGACTAACTTCAGATGAAATGGCAGGCCAAAAAAACTGTTCAAACGTTAGTCGAGAATTGGTGCTAAATCATTACTTTTAACTATAAAAAGGAAGACTAAAACCACACTTCTTAAAACCATTTCTTATCATTACTTTTATGGTGCTCAGCTGTGGTAGATATGGCTTTACTGAGCGCAAGGAAATACATGCTTTAACTGTTTACTAACATATTTGGAAAAAATATGATGGTTTGAGTTGAAATCATGTGGAACAATTGTTCGAAGTTAATTAGACAGATATTAAAGAAGTCCATAGGAGATGTTGAATTGATGTTTCAATTTGAACCAGTCCAGGTTGACCATAGCATCATTCATCATCTTGACTTTATTGCTATTCAAATCCATCGACCTCCTAATGAGTAAACCATATGAAGTTTTTGTTGACTCTGCCTCGCTCTGCAGATAATACACAGGGTGTCCCCAAAAATGTACTCACTCTCTGACAACCCAGTTCTTATGTATTTTGTTTTGATGCAGGCATTAATTGACACAGATACAAGTCTAATGAGTCATATAAAAGAACAAAATTTCAAATTTGAGAAAATTAAATGTTATTAAAGAAAACGGATACATTTGAAACACAACTAAAAATTTATCAGTAATCGACAGTCAAAAGATGAGTACATTTTTTTGTGGATACCCTGTATTCCCGATGCGTCCAACTAATAATTAACAAATACTGCTCAACAATGCGTACAGTTGAACAGTTAATGCTGAACAAATGCACGCCTATGGACTGATAATGCTGAACAAACGCATGCTGGTGAGCAGATGATGGTGGACAAACACATGCTGGTGAGCAGATAATGCTAAGCAACTCTTGAATGGCGCCGTGGCTTGGGAAAGCCGATACCAATGTTCAGGGCGGATACAAGCACGACTAGAAGCTGTCTGTTGTTATAAAATAGTCGAGTGAGTAAAATAGTCTTCATTATTTATTTGGTTTCCTATTTTTTAGCAAATTAAGATGCTTAAAGTTTATAAAATTACTCCAGATGGAGATAAACATTTTTAAATCTGTGAGAATGAATAGAAGCTACTACCCGTAATGGATAATGGATAGTTATTTTTTAGTTGAGATATGACCATAAGAAATTCGAGAATGTGTGTCAGAGCGCACAAGGATTGGAGAATGCGCGTGGGACGACGAGATTTTGACGAGCCCCAAGGAAGCCTCCATCTGACAACCTCTGCGTCTCAGAAGGAGTACTCTACCTCAACTGTGAAGACGTGGGAGCGAACAAACGAACGCCCCCGAGCCCCAAAAATGGTCAAAATAAATAGCTGAGGACAAGTGCAATATTTTAACCGTGTGAATAAACTGACTGATAGGTTGACTTTTTGTTCCAGTGCTAGGCATTCGTGTTATTATGAAGAATAAACAATCATTTTGTCAGACTAAATGGAAATCGAGAGAATTAATTCGCAGTATGTATGGTCACGTTTCAATACGTCTTTCATTGCGTAGTACGTCCATTCCATTTCAACATGCCCTCAGGGCCAGGGCTGTCAAAAAACTAAGAAAAAAATCAAGACGAACGCTTGGAACTTTGAAACAACTCTACAGTTAAGCACAGTAGTACTAAGGCACAGTAGTACTAAGCGCGTGCATTTAAAGGTGACTCACGTTTACAGATCGTGCTGAACGTCACAGGGGGAAGACTGACCTTCCTTGTTTGCTGATATCTACGTGTAAATATACAAGAGACGCCACCGAGAATGTATTTGCTATGCAGAACGCATCCAGTAAGCCCGCAACCCTCCTTGCATACCAAACACTGACTGCTTTATGTAAACACTATGGCAATGGCATATCGAGATGTAGCCTTTCTCGCTGAATCGTTTATAACGAAATTCAAACTGTTAAGCCACGTGCATTCGCATGAATTTTAATTTATTCAATGCTCTTCTCCGACAATTGAATACAATTGTGGATTTTACATTGGATTTAAAGTCCCATTGAGTCCATTAAGGCTCAACCATCGAAAATGAACCTGACTTTGCATTTACATTTCATTTTGTGTGTGCGCACGGTGCCGCTTCAGTCACCGTTCACTCGACCCATACTCATTATTTTTCATGATGAAAAAAATATTTGCACGTCCTGCATGAAACAGGTACCTTTATT
>JACJUY010002690.1:16403-42851 GCA_014220935.1 Platorchestia sp. MABIK
ACTCTAGCACATGACGATAGCAAGTTTACAACATACCGTGTGTCGTTTAGAACTTCTCGAGACATTATATGGGTTGCCAAGAATGTATAGGTTGAGTAACTTTCATGGTATCTGTGTCTAGTGCCAGTCTTTTATCTATTGACATCCTCCTGATAAGATGGCAGACTCGTGCGTCCCACCAGCACAAATGTGCTGATACGGAGCGAACTTTGCCTCGCTACCTTACTTGGAGTGCATGGTCGAATACCTGTAACTAACCATTAGTACTCTCCTTAATAATAACAATCCGTCATTGGATATAGTGTTAATCATTCAATGCTTCAAAATGAAATAGATCTCCAATACTACATATAGCAATCATCAACCTTTACTTGATGTATAGTAAAAACTCTCTAGTAGAAAAGTAATAACCATCCATTACTCAATGAATAAACAACCATCCTATGCTTCATACAATATGCATTTATTAATATAAAGAAACGCAGTAATACCATTCAGTATTCCATACAATAATGAGCAGTACTTCATAAACAGCCATAGCTTGTTACTTCGCAAAAAACGTCAACAAATATACAAAATACACAAGGACTTGTGCAGAACTTGAATCTTTTATCAAAGTTTTCATCAATTTCATTCGCACACTACATACACTTGAACTGATTACACGACTGCTCGTTTTCTTTCTTTCAAACTAAAAACATTTTTACAGTTTGTGGAATTTAAAATATTGTTCACGAATATACGCAAATGTTTCCAGTTGTTGAAAGCGGTTTTCGCGCAGGCGCCCGAAATATACTGTCTCTCGCGTATTGTTCCTCATTTTGTCTCTGGACTTCAGCAAATCTTTACTCTACGTCATAATTTAAGTTTTTATTTTCCTCTATCTGATGCCTGTCTCAACTACAATGCATCGAATTTCTTTAAAACGAACAGCTGAAATTGATAATTCTCCAAATGTCAATCTTCAGATACGTACGTATACGCACGATTCACTGCGCGTGAGCAAACACAGACCATAAATTTTGTTAGTAGCATTAATAAACACTTCTGACAATCACTGTGAAAATGAAAGTTACCGCAAATCACATTTTGCACAAAAATTCATTCCATACCCTACTCATATTTTTCATTTCTTATGCAGTGCCGTACAACAATATCGTCGCTTAGATTCCAATCCGATGATTTACCGACGGCTTCAAATGAGACTCAATTGATCGAGTCACATATGAGTTGAGTGAAATAACCTGTCACTAAAATAACAAAGAGAATGACTGAGTTGACCTTGTTTAACGGTTTGATCACTCAGTCTTCATTTTCATGGCTGTTGGTTAGCTACACTAGCGTTTCCTTGCTAATGATGCTAANAGATGCATTATAATTTAGGTGGTCTAAAATTATTTGTAAAAAAGACATTCTGGTAACGTTGAGTTTCTCTCTGCGCAGAGAAGAGTTCGGAAGCTTCGGAGTCGGCAGAGGAATTCTTCAGACAATGACTATTTCTGAATTCTCGTTGTAATGATATAAGGCAAAATCTCTTGAAAAAAATGAGATGTAACTCATTTTATACCAGCATCGCAGTTTCAATACATAGTTGCTTATTTTAGGATCAATGAAAATAAAAACTTCTAGAGGTATTTCACCCTTGTCGTGGAATTGGTAACAATCTAACTTGCCTCTACAAAAATCCAACACAAATAAATGACGACTTTCACGGAGAATGCAATTATTTTTTTTTTCGAGCAAATTTTTATCCAGTTTTCGGAGTAACATTCTCTCATAAATACCTATAATCAAACGTGATTACCATTTAACGTATTTAATTTTTAGGTTATTCATTGAATTCAATGTATCTATGTATTTTCCATGAAAACCATCTAGCTTTATTCAGAGAGGTAGTTTTTCCAGTTTACTATCTTCATTGCATCACATCAAAAGCTCCTTTGTCAAGGAAACCTGTGTCAGTTCCACGCAGACCGCAGGAACAGATCATAGATTTTAAGTTAGTTTGAGCCTCCCTATCCGCCACAAAGGCGGTCCAAAGAGAGGAAAGAGGAAGGCACCATTTAGTATGGAGTTAAGGGAGCGCGGAATCTATGCAGAAAGGACACAGAAACTGTAAGTTGAGGAAGATTAAGAAACAAGATTAAAGTTGAAGAAAAAAGTAGTCACTGCTGAAAACCAGGTCAGCATTGAAGCGAAAAAAGAAACATAAAAACATAACATAACACAAAACAAAAATATTTCTTCTTAACATAACAAAAATATACTCTTAACATAACAAAAATATACTCTTAACATAACAAAAATATATTCTTAACATAACAAAATTATTTTATTTCAACAAAATGAAAACCTGCCTAACTCTGAACTCGGGACCTCACATTTTCCCCCTGGAAGTGCCAATTCCCATAGATACAATAGTTGTATCCCCCTGAGGGGGACCGACGGAACAAAACCATGAAGCCTCCACTTGCGTTAGTTCGAATTAACTCTTAGTATGATTCGTACGATACAACATTGCTCAGAAACACAGCCATCCATGAAAACTAGAATGAATTATTTTCATCGAAAACGAAATCCAACGTTGTTGCCGTGTGCACTTCAGTTTAGGTTTAGGTAAAACCTTGTATAGAGTGGTTGTTGAAGTATATTTCATATTGAGAAACGAACAAATATATGTGAATCATGAGGCTACGGAATAAACTTTTATATAACGTATTCTTTTACCGTACTCATACTTTTTTAAGTTATTTCAGTACATTGTTGATTACTTATTTAGATTAGTTTGCACAGAAGTTGCAAATATGTGTCTTTGAGGAACTGTGGCTGCGGTTCATTGTATGTATCTTTACTTTGTATACATGATACAATGACCTTCATCACACAATATACCTGTTTTGTCTTCTTTATTATTTGTTAGGATTTCATTAATTTTTTCTCTCGAATGTGCAGTGGACAGACTTGACTTTCTTATTTCCTTTCTGAATTTGTTTGTGTATTTTCTATCAGGTGGAAACAGAAGAGAAGCTTGAATCAAGAGCTAAACGTTAACTCTAATTGATAAATACTAAAATATATAGGCTTCAGGCTAACTATGAATTACGTTTCATATTCCAGAATTTTCCTTTTTATTAGTATATTTTTGCTGCTAATTATCTTATTTCAGCAGTCGATCGCTTGCTTAAATTCATAAGTTTTATCTTATTTCTACCAGTTTTGCATTGGAGAAATGATTGTTAGAGTTCTTGTTCTACTTTCTTTTTAATTTCGTGTTTGATAGTTTGCCTCCAGCAGAAGTGTTAAGATTTCTAACCCCACTCTATCTATAATGTTCTTCTCTCTTCATTAAATTTCATTTTATCTTCTTGTTCTCATTATTATTATTATTATCGGTTTGCAATCACTGTCTTAATTTCGTTATTCCGTTTTGTATTGCTGCTGTTTCTATTCTTCATTAGTCTGAAAGCTCATTCTGTTATAAAGTTACTTGAAAAAGATCCAATCAGGCCCCATCACATTTTCTTCAAGTTTCATGGTCACCGAGAGAACTATTCTCTTGGATTCCAACGCGCCACCCACTGACAACGACGTAGGTAATATTAGTGAGAACATCGTCGGCCAAATAAATTACAAGATTCTATGACAATCTATCAAAAGATAATTGAATTCTGCAGAAATCTTTTGGAAATAATTCAACAGACTTCTACTTCTAACTTAAAGATAAGTTCGTGTAAAAGACGAATATGTAAGCATAAAAGACAAGGTGAGAGACAAGTACAGTTAGATATACTAATTAACGTTTCTCTTCGTCAGATGCACCTGTTTTTGATGGTAAATTTAAATAAGAGGTTTATGCGATCCGTTTTCCATAGTGAAGAATGTAGTTTGGGAACGATGTTTGTTGACTTTTTTTAGTAAGCTCCCCTCATTTATTTTATTTGAATTCATTTTTATTTATCTAAGAATTTGAGAACATGAAAGTTTCAAGCACACGTTTGAAGGTCGATCATGTGAAGGTATCACAAATATCGAGTGGTATGTAATTCCAAATTTAGCGGCAGCAAGAGGAAAGCTATTTTGAAGTTTGGCTTTTGAGTGATTAAAGAAAAAGATTTACCAGCTTCAATCAATTGGATTACTAGGCCCAGCTTATATTTAAGTCCGATTTACGAGGTGGAGATCGAAAATCTACAAATTATTTAATCTCCAAAAGACCTTGGACCTACATAACGCAGATCCAAAACGTATAAAATTGAATGAAACTTCAACCCGAGAAATGTGACATCCAGATGTATATCCAGCAGCCAACTTCCGGCATTGTGGTGCAACCGCATAATGAAGTCAACAAATGGGCGGAGAGGATGCACTCGAGAGCAGAAGCAAATGTTTTCTTTCGCTCGTAGGTTCATTTGCTAGGTGCATTGCGCGGTGAGAGGGTGTGTGTCAGGTCGGTGTCGGCGCTTCGGAAGTTCAGTGATATGCCCTGCGCGAACTGCTGGTGTGCAGTGTTCGTATGATGCCAGTGATGTTCACACCTCACAGAAAACACTAAATGAGGGAATGCATCTCGCAAAAACATGAGAAAACTTAAGCACTTCATCACTTTGAATCAATGTTGCGAAGCTCAATGTAATTAGTTTTGTAAATCATTGTAACTATGGTTTTGTACTGTGATACGTGCATCAGATATCATTCGTTAAGAAACTGCTTGCGCATATTCAAATTCCTATGTGCTCTATCGACGGAAAGCTTATTTTTGGCGAATTCTACGGACGATAAAAAGTAAACAAAATTTCACGTGAGTGAATAGAATGATTTTGAAAGGGGAATGCCAGATTGTACGTCATTCAGTGATGTCCAGAGTGGTGAAGGTTTTTCATGGTCTTGGACTTCATTTCGTTCTCGCTCTTAAGTAATAATGCGCTTTTAGAATCGCTCTGCATGTACAGTTTACTTGACGAAAAGTATTACTTTTTCCTGAAAATATTCAATAGGTTACTTTGTTCATCCAGAATAACTGCATGCACATTTTATCACGCCGAATTAAGTTAAGATTTTGTGTTAGTTGATTTAAAGATTAAGTTAGATATATTGCTTTTCACTGCTCAATGTCATCTATAGCGGCCTGAACGTTTTCAGGTGCCACCTTTCATGTTTGTTAATTCAAAGCTGAAATAGCTTTGGTCGGTTTTTTAAAAGAACTGCTGGAGTTAGAGGGAGCATATACTGTATTACGAGTGAAGCAAACCCAGTTTAACTTTTTCGCCGCCTGCATTCATGTTTTTCGCCGCCTAAGCGATTTAATCGCTTAAATCGCTTAGGCGGCGAAAAACATGCATGCTGGCGGCGAAACAGTTAGAATGGGAAAAAGATTTGTCGGACGAGTTCGCAGCAATTCATGCGTCGGTGAGGCACCAGCAACACAAGATGTATTAAGGACGCATTAGACGTCGGCCGCTCGTTGTAATGAGTGCACGAGTGACTGACTTCTTATCAGTCATGATTGGCACAAACGTTGTGCACAACACACAGCCACAGATGATAAAAAAGATTACACTTATCAACACCTGCTCCCGTGATTTATTCTTCAGTACCGTGCCTTTCATGGCGCCCAGAAATACTTTTAGATCTTAAAATATGAAAAATATCAATACCTGGAATGCTAATATTGAACTTCAAAGTTTGAGTCTGTGACTTCCTTTTCGAGTTAGAGCCTTCTCTTTGCCACCACCAATGCGAACGTGGAGTGTACTCGTGAGTGGCATGGCTGCTTATTGAAGAAACGATTTAGGCGAGACATCTGAACTACGAGTCTCAACAGGGAGTGGAGATCGTATTACGAAATGGCAGCAAAAATACTCTTCGAGTGTCGCCAAAAACTGTAGGTAGAGTGTAAGATTCAATTATTTCAGAAAATGGTTTTCAAGTTTCTGCATTTCCAGGCAGTATTATTCAAATGTTTTAAAAATCGAGTTCACTGTTTTCAAGAAAGGATGTCGGAATCTTCCTCTCCGTAAACCCTGCTACGAAATTTTGTATAATTTCAACTGTTAATTTTTAAATTTTCAACGGTTAATTTTTAAATTTTCAACGGTTAATTTTTAAAATTTCAACAGTTAATTTTTAAATTTTCAACAGTTAATTTTTAAATTTTCAACAGTTAATTTTTAAATTTTCAACGGTTAATTTTTAGTGATGTGCGTGATTCCACATAACGTTTTTGAACCGAAGATTATTTTTACTCTATAAATTTTGTTGTTCAAATTCCTTCGTAAACTCATGAGCACGCGTTATTAAATTTATTCTTCATTCTATCAAATCTGATGGAATTTTTTTTCTCTTTTTTTACGTTTTTGAGGGTCACAATGCTTGTGTAGGTAAATGAGCACACACTTTTAACAGTGTGCAAGTATGTCTTTTAATTTCTATGCCTACTAAAATTTACTGTAAAACCTTCAAGTCTGCGGCTTCGATTTTCGTTAGACACGAATAATCTTTCGCATCGATTTGTTACTTTTCAACATAATTAGATTTCATAGGAATATCGTTCTTCCGTTAAATCTATGTTATTAAATGTTTTGGACACTTCCATGTAATGAAAAAGCAGCCCTAAAACCTCAATCGACTTTGATTCTATTTTACCATTTTGATATTTCAAACAGAAAAATTAAAAAAACGCTAAATTTTTTCCTCATTTTACGGCATCTGTCGCTTCACTGCAAGACTGCAAGAGCAATAATCTTTTTAACAAAGTGCAGTTACATTGAAGTTATTTGCAAATAATTACTGAACTTGTGGCAACTGCAATTGCGTGAAGAAGAGCGACCGGCCACTTTAAAGTTACCGTTGAAAAAACAATTCAAATAAGGAGACAGAGTGAGCAGATCCCTTCCTAGATGCTTTCTGGAAGCCTCACTTGAAGTTCACAGACAAATAAAAAAAGAAAAAAGAACGCTCAAAACATTTGTTTAATTCCTGAAAAACTCATTCGGTGGATGCAAGGCGGCTGTAGCGGGTCTCGAGTTTCCAATATTTTTTCCCATCTCTGCAATTCTCACCTACACAACAACTGAAGAATTATGAACAATAGCGATTATAACTGCACTTTTTTCTACATTTGATCTATGCCAAAGCATCGTTAAAGGGATGTTTAATTGCCTTCATAATGTCATCGGCAGTTTACTAGCCGCTAACACTATCATCGGCAGTTTCCTAGTCGTTTTACTCCATATATCCGTTGCATGGAGTTCCCTACGAAGCGTTTGTTCAGAAACAGCGAGAGCAGGGCCATCATTGACATTTTGCAGTAGTTCAACCCTTTAATGCAAACCGGTTCAGTTCAACATTGCGGCACATGCGGTGGCCGTCCCTATGGGTTAGAATTTTCTTCTAATACATTTGCTATGAATTACCCTATACACTGGACTGTTTCCATTGTTTCTGGACCCGTATACTAGAGTGGCATGAAACACTAGCGAATTCCATCATTTCCTTCACAATGTCTCTCATTGCCGGACCAAATGCAATAATTCCCTTGTCCAATCCAAGACGTCTCACTTCGTCCCGTCGTTGTGAGGCATCTAAGAAAAAAGTCAATTCTTTGTCAGCTCTGACCGAAGACTTGCCTGCTTAGTAATTGCATGTGACCTAAACTTCGGTTCACAGCTTTGAACATCGATTGGTGAACGTCGTAAATAACTGGAGCTCGAAAAACAATATATAACTCATTTCTTGGCTTGGGAGTGTATTTTAGTGTAACAACGATAAACAGTATTTAAATACTATTACTAAATGACCGAATTTATGGAAATGAATTGAACATCGTAAAAAAATTCATCATGCATTTATAATTATTTTTTTTACTAATATGACGAGGCCATTGTTCTACCAAAGATGTAGATGAGTACACCTCACAGTGGTAATGGATTCTTACTTATTGTATGGGTATGCTCAGTCATCCATATACTGTCCGTTTGAACATACAGCGTATACCTACGCACTAAAAAACTGAACAGAATTCCATAAAATTTGATGAAATGCTGGATAAATTCAATAACGCGAAGTAATCAATTAGTGAAAAACAAAATTCTATTGGAGAAAGGAAAACACACACGCACATCAGAGCTTTGTAGAATGATGGGGGGGCGCGATGCAGTCCCACATCGCAGCGTTGATGCACGCCATCAGCATCGGGGATGGCGCGATGCAGATGCAAGACCCGCCAACGCAGGTCTTGTTTACAGGACCTTGCTCGCTCAGGATGTGTTTACTAACACCTTAATTTCAGGGAGGCCCCCGGAATAACTACACTTTCAGAACACTCCCGTTCGCGAAACTAACATCCGCAGCTCTTATTGGTCAAGTCACAGGGCGATTGAATTAATGTCATATTTTCGTTTTGTTTTCGTGAATAGGTGGAGAAAAGAAATTTGGGGCTAACATGAGTAACGTGGAAGTTTGTGATTGTTGTGTTGGATTGTTGAACGTGTTAGCTGGGATTGTTGTCTGTTCGGGAAGTTATTATAGTAATGATTTACTTTGCCTTAAGTCATTCTGTAAACAATGATGCTCGAACTTGTCGATAAAATTAAGCCCTAAACAAACTGTTTAAACCTGTTTTTCAAGCAGTCATGTATGTATAACACACGAAACCATAACTCTACAAGTCATGGATATTTTAGCAATGATCAACTGACGATATAAGAGATAAATGTCGTCTTTCATAATGCCTGAATGAACAGTTCAATATTATTGTCAATGAAAATTGATCTTTGCAATTTCAATGCTACATTGATCCTAAAATTTTTCCGCACATTGATGGCGTATTGTTTCGTACTGACTTGAATTCTTATAACTGGCGGAGAGATAGTGCCAGACTGACTTCAGAATGAATTAATGCATATTGTGGTCGTGCGAATATATTGCATTTTGATCTGAGGGAAATTATTTATCTAGTGTCCGGCTGGAAAATATACGTTCAAGCTTCCATTTCACGGCTGTATAAGCGTAAATCACAGCTTGTATACAAGAATTCAAGTCCAGAATTTTAGGGCATTGTTCGCTGAGCTGAAGTGTTAAGATAACAAACGCAAATTAAAAAGTGTGAATAATTCTGACTTTGCTTATTTTTTGCATCAAATTTTAACTTTCGCTTTCATCTTCAATTGGAAATTCATTCGATCGAACAGAGCTTGTTCTTTGCTCTTCTTTCTTATTTGCGACATTGCAAATTTAATCACAACACACGAGTTCGTCCCTTTTATTCCGTCACCACACCGCTACTCTCAAGAACAGCCTACCGTAGGCCTCCTCACACAGTCCTATTGTGCCCCTCCTGCTTGGTGCGTACCGAGCGATGGCAACCCATGTGACAACAGTTTCATCAGCTCAAGTTTTCTGCGGTGTTGAAACATTCTTCTGCCACCGCTGCTCAAGAAACGTCCATGGACTCACTAACTACAAATAACAGTAAACAAATACCTGTCAAAGTAGTATCTTGTTTGTTTCGTCAAAATTTGATAAATTCTGTTGTAACCTGAGACATTTTTCCCGAACACGAAATATTCCATCTTAATTCGTCCTAACTTGAGAAATTCAACCGTAATTTGAGAATTTACATCGTGATGATAAATTTATTTGACTTAGAAAAAATGCAGTCGGAACTTAAGAATCTCGTCGCATTCTCGTCTCTCTCGAATTCTCCTAAACTGGTGAGAGGGCCTTAAATTTCCTGTCCTAATATGAAGCCGAGATCTATTCTGTATGTCATTGGAATATGTGCTGCTCCTATAGGAATATTTCTCGTAAATTAATATTTTCATCGTGAGTCCTTTTATTATCCGATGATTTATGTTTGTTGACGATCCGTTGTTTAGGCTACATCCTAACTGATGATGGAGCTATCATTTAAACGCTCTGCTGCAGTCAACATTTATATCCCTTTAGCTTGCCCCAAAATATATAGTATGGCATGTTTTATATTGTCACACTCTTACCCTGTCCGCACTAGGGACTTTCTCGCACAATATTAACTGCAAAGACATTGACCGGATGCCTTGTCATTCGCTAAAGAAAACATCTACGGAAAATTCTTTTAATTTAAATTTCTTCATCTAATTATTTTTTGTCTTAGTTTATTTGTATTTTTACGCTGGCTAGCACTATATATCATAATTCCTGCAATTCACACACATCACACAGTTTCGGAGTTTCCGCTGTGCTGCGGATGACATTTCTACAGCACAGGCCAGCGTGTGAAAGCCTCATAATTTCGTTTCCTGTTCTTTTCTTTAAAGTTAACGACAATTCTATTTGATACTTGCCGTGTTTTTGCCCTCATTTACTATAAATTTCGAAACATCCCATTCATTGCGTTGCTCATGGCTTAGTTATTCAATTTTTATCCCGTACCTGTCTCATGTAGAAGCTTGTTCTCACACTCTCCCCTATGCGATGAGTGCGGAGCCAACCCATTCAACCTCCTTGTGCGGAGCGCACATCGAAGTGGGTCGAGCAATGAGGCACATGTGACGAGACCTTCTGAATTATTCTCGTACGTTGTCCTCATAAGCCTTCAAGTGACTCTAGTTTTTGTTGATCACTTATCAGATCATCGCAATTCGCCTACTTTCTCACAAAAGCTGCACCCTTACTTCCAGAAAAGTACTGCTGTAGCTTTAAAATGAGGTAAAACTTCATGTTTTCGATTTACACTATACGACTGTTTTGGATGGGAACAGTTTACCTGAAACTACCATCATCGAACTGGCACAAATTGAAGTTATGAAGTTTACAGGTTGCCTATTTTTCTTTTTTTTATGTTTTTGATTTGAATTTTAGTTTTTCGAACGTTCAAAGCCAGTTCATTGTCTGCAATTTGAAATTATTGAATATACATGTGTACATTTCAGTGAACGTGTTCCCGGATAAAGTTTTTCGCTCAAATAAACTCCCCATCATTCATGACTCAAACGAATTGAATATTACTCAGAATTCTCGACAGTAATCTACATTACTTTTTCTGAAGAATTTGTTAGTCAAAAGGGGTTTTCAAAAATTTGAAAAAGAAGTGCTAAGTTGTGCGAGTGCTAAGTCGAGACAACATGGCTTGGCGGATAAACTTGTGCGTTGTGCATGGTATTCTTGTGCTTAGTTTTGTGCTTCTGGTGCCTTGTGTCGCGGGACAGAAAAGTCTTTTCTTCAGCAACATCCCTGGGGACTGGTGCAAAACCAGGTAAGCCTAAATCTTGATAATATTAGTTAAAGTTTTGAAATTGACAGAGTCCCTCTTTATCAGATAAACCTGCTTAACTCATCAGTTTAATGTAGTCGAAGTACTTGTTAGGTTGTCTGCAACAATTATCAATTTATTTAATTTATTTCTTGTAATTAAAACTGACTAGTCATGGATGATAATCCATGGACTATCATCCCTGTTCAGATGATAATCCATAAGGAAATTTTCATCCTAGTAACTATTTACTCTCATTTTAGATTTAATTTTTATCTATTTTCAGCGCGCTCGTCGATCTTAATTATTTTTTCGTAGCACTCGTCGAATGATAGGAAATTAAAAACGAAGAACGCGCTTCGTTTGTTGATAATTCCTTATGATTATTCGCTTAAAGAAAAGTAACTTCCCTGAATTCGACGAATGTTTTAGAATACAATCGTAAGAGTTTCTAAATGCTACGAAAATTCGTCAAGTTACTCAAACACGAGTTGAAATCATTTCGTACCCTGTGGCAACATTTATCTTCTCGGCAAAATTGACTGCATTGTTGAGCGCAGAATATCTGATGAAGTTATTCCCGTAAGTGTTCCCAGGCATGTAGAGGAGCGGTGACCAGGACGACAGCCGTTACAATGTCCGTCATCCTCGTAATTAGAAGTCTTTTGCCTGCTGGCCGAGCTCGCTGCTCATTCTGGGCGAGTTTGAACGCTGCGGTAATGCATCGTCAACGCGGTCATTGCGCTCGAAAGTCCACCTTAGCGTCCTTCGTTTCCTCTTCGGAAAAGTTTTCAGCATCGTCAACGTGATCATTGCGCTCTTTCATTGGCGCTATAGTCCACCTTGACCCCCTTCGTTTCCTCTTAGGATAGGATTTCAAAACTATAAAAAGTAACTTATTAAAGTTTTGATCAAGGAACGTGCTGCATCTAAAACAAATGTCCTTAATGCGCGTTGTAGGCTGATTAATATTTTCGGAAGGTCACGTTAGGAATTAGCTTCACCTATACTTCCATGTATCAATATAATCATTTAGCCAATAAGAAAAATTTGTCCCCTTCGTTGATAGGCAAAGAAAGCTATTGATTATGAGGAATTTTCATAAGCGTTTGTGAGTCTCACAAATGAATCTCATACCTTAAATTTCTAGCAAAAACATTTGATCGATGCTCACTTAATTTAGAAGCCATAATTTAAAGTAGAGTTATGCGCATTCATAGAGCTCAACGGCCCACGAAACTCTGGCATAATTTATTGATTGCTAGAGTTTTTTCGTTGAAATGACTCGTAAATTTTACTGTTTATTGTTTGATTTGTAGCAAGATTGCTAAAGTTTTATTGAATACTTTATGCAACGCAAAAAATAGAACAAATAGAACTCTAAGATGCTTAGGGGCTCCGTTTGAAGCTTCTTTAGTGTTGACGCCAAGTCTTGGCTCACGCCTGCTCTGTATACACCGCCGTAGTGACGCAATTCTCTGCGAAGTCTAGCTTTTAATTGTTCGATGAGACACTGGTTTTATTACGTGGATTTACTCCGCTAAATCTTGAATTTTTCTGATTTTTAGCTACCGTAATAAAGGCATGGGATTAACAAGGTGTTTCGTGATAATGCGGTAGTAGAGACGAAATTTTCACCTTATTCAAATGTTTATATTGCTTTTTATAGTTTTGCATTTATTTTTCTCACTCGGTTGTTTTAAGTACCTGTGCTGGTCGCTAACAGAATTATATACATCAAGCGCAGATAGAGTGCTTGAACGGGATTCACAGTACGAGTGCAACTGGCGCATTGGAGTGAGTCCTACGCTTTATTTTTTGTCATTTAAAACACAATAATTGTGAGCGTTGTGGCTGTCACTTTTTACATTCCTTTACTCAGAAAACGTAAACCTAGGCGTAAACAATAGGTTTGTGGCATTAGAATGGCATATTACAATCTAGAAGTTCCCCGCGGATGTATTGGGGAAAAATTTCACGACCAAGTGAAGTTATTTACAGAAACATTTTCAGCAAAAGGTTTGTGCCTTGTGCAGTCACACGAAGTTGCCTGTCGAACTCATGGATGAACGTGTTTAAAGACAAGTGCTTGTAAATACGACAAGCGTTCCTTGAAAAACTTGCATCGCGGAGTGGCCTCACTAGAAGTAATGGAGTGATTACTTCCCTCCCACTGAACTTTTCCTGACCCTTTTCTTGTAAATAATAAATTTACGTGAAACTGAATTACATCATGAAGCGTCTATATATATCAAAGTTTTAGCTTGTTTTTAAGCGGTAGGTGAGTTTTTTCCACTCAGTGACAGCAATCAACTACAGGAATGAAATGCCTTAACTTCACCAAAATCATATTTTTCAAACTCTACCAACAAATATGAATTTTGAGACGTTTGTTAGTCAGTTCTGAATGAAAATTCTACTTGAGCAGCAAGCTAAGAGAAAGAGTTAGCAGACACAAGCATGGGCTTTAAGTCGTAGATCTTTTTTTTTTCTGTGCTAAATTGCTATTGAACGTACAGACTTAATGTGAGAGGAGAGGGTTTATACTTTTACTTTTTATACTCTTAATTCATGCTTTGATATCACTAAATCATAATGATAGTAAGAATTAATGTCGTGTGAACAAATATTGAAAAGTTAGTCTAAGCCCTTCCTCAGCACGTGACAATTTTTTTGTAATTTCCTCGCCCGTCATTTTCATTTACATTTTCTCTTGAACTAACTTGGGTCCTGGCCAGAGAATTAGGAGGATCGTCACCTGTCTCGTTAACTGTGTCTTGTCTTGACTAATACGGTCATTATTGTTTCTTTCAATTAACTTTTGGCTTAATGTTGGTGAACGCAGATTATGACCAAGAAACAGCTGTAGGCTCACATGAATGTTTGAAGCGTGAAGAACACTTCAAAAAATTCGCATACTTGATACTTGACACCATTCAAGGGGAAAAAGTGTCGGTAACTCACAGACCCGCGAAGAGAGCAACTGGCAGGGGCAAAAGTTCTTCTGATGAAGTTCAAGGAGGATGCCTCCACAGATGTGTTTTAGAATTGATAGGGCGTTTTTTTGAAAATCTTATGCATATTATGAAAAGAAGAAATAAAGTAAAAGGGAACATTCTTTTAAGTGCAAACGTTTCGGAATCTCGGATGCCATCCTTAGTGCTGTAAAACAAAAAAAAACATAATCAACAAATTGAAACAGCTCTTTAAAACCAGTGTTATAATATATACATCGAAAAATAGTTGTGCTTAACCATTAAAAATCAAATTTTTACTGAACAGATGCATTTTCAAAAGAAAAACTCAGCATTGTTATAGCGAAGTCCCATCCCATAGTGACATAGTGTCGAGAAACACCGACTTCCCTCCACTCCCGAAGAACTGTTTTCAATCGTTAAAAATTCGCCATGGTCACGGTGTAAAATGCCATTTTCAAAATATGCACATGAGTTACCTATTAAGAATTTATCAACCAACGTCCTTTATGAAGGTCATTAAGGAATCAATCGCATCGTTCTTGCGTTCTAAATGCTTCGATAAAAAGTTCACACCTTACTAGATTTCATGAAGGATAATTTGAGGGAAATTACCGAAATATTTTGTTATAAAGCAAAACAATTTGGCTGTTACTGAGTTAAAAATAGGTGCAGTACCACAGCAGGTCGACGAAATGAAAATATTGTGGCGATGCAGGCGTCATGTCCGCTTTTATGGCAGTTTTCGTGCACCACAGCTGCGCGTGTAACTGCAGTGATTCCATCTGTTAACTCCACTGAGCGGAAACAAACCCCGACGGGCGCCGACGTCTATCGTCACGCATGCAGAATATTAAAATAATACGTCGTTTTCGAATACAAACAACTGAAGCGTGAGTGTAGTTTCATGGTATTAAATATCCAGCTGCTGCAACTGCTCATAACGTAAATCAAAATTATTGCATTGCTATGAATTGGCCTTAAAGTACTTTACTGCACAGGACTGCAGAAAACCATCGGAATCGCTGCGCTAGTTTTTAACTGGGTGCATGAGGTAAGGCTACTTCCCAGAATTTTTTTCCCATGCTGATCCTATGCAGCATGGGATCTTCAAAAAGTCGTCAGTTGCAAGAAAATTCTAGCACAGTGCAACAAACCAACGGGAAAGTGCTCGAAATTTGATATTTTGACTTTGAAAATTGCCTTAGCTAAATTTAACTGCCTGAAGCTGCTCACCTCCACATACAGACAACAATTCCCTCGTTTTATCGTAAATAAATTAGAAAAACTAAACTCCTTGAGCCTTTAAAAGCATACATTGTTAATCTAAAAATCTTTACTCACTACATTTGTTATTTTTCATAACTCACACACAATCGTTAGAAAATTGCACGAGCAGGAAATGGTTAGGTCAAAAGTATTACCGCAATTACAGTAGATTTTATTCAGAACCGCCGCCATCACGGTCAACTGCTTCAACGTCTTTGCTATTATGCACGTCTAGGAGTAGGCATTGAGATGTAGAAGGTCTCGGTAGGTAGATTTTGCAGCAATACTTCTTTCATCGCCAGACTCAATCCTAAGCTAGACCCCAAATCAATGACGTAATACTTCTCCATTGGTCTACTATTATTACAGAAAATAACAATTTACCCTCAATCAAAATATTCACAGATGAAAAACATCACTCAATGAGACTTCCTTGTTTTCCATACTCAAGTCATTTTCTGGTCATAACAATGTCCCCAGTTTTCCACGAATCGGAAAGAAGTAAATTAGGAACTTCAGAGAATTTCTTTCAGGGCTTTTGTAATATTGTGTGCGAGTGGTAAAATTTACACATATAATGTGTGAAGACATGTAGGGCCCTAATAAATTTTTCTATGGCCTTTTTGTTGGGCACTTTCTAATTCACATGATTCAGGGAGGGAATCGCAGTTACAGCAATAGATCGCCTGAAAGATCGAGACGGTTACGTAGACAGATTTCAGTGATGGTCTCCAACTTTGAACGTTTTTTCGTTGGTTTAGTGAACTGTGCTAAGTTTTTATTGTAACGGAAGATTCTTGACGTCCTCGTGTGTAATAGCATCGACATGAAAAGAAGAATGGTTTGACTAAGCCATACCTTATGTAACTCATTTGCTCCAGTGTTTTGAAGCTTTGACCTTCATCCATGAAATGCTTTCTGTTTGCAAAGCGCAGAATAAACTTGAAAAAAAATCGACGAGATGTGCTGCGGATTGTTCACAATATGATAAGGTTTCAGAAGGAATCGACATTCGCTTTTCGTTGTCGGCGAAGAAGTGGGTACAATAATCACCCTCATTCGTAACCACTCTGAGCGTCTTGACGTTATGGTTTCTTCATGGTCATCGTGGATTGAACGTGTGCTCGAAGAGACAATCTAGCCATCTTCACGTCTGATAGAAACCTTACCCCCTATAAAAATCTTCTGATTGGAAAATAACTTGATAGGACAGCCGTTGGTATTCAACCAGTTCAAAACTTTCTTACACCTCTTCAAACAATCTTCTTTCATCTTCTTAGTTAAAGGATGTTTCCTAACTTATGCATGTAAGAGTAGGCCAAGGTCTTTGATCGCTCTGTGAATTGTCGTGATACTGAAAAGCATCTTCTTAGCCGATGTCAATGACACGGTTGGATTGGCCTTAAACGCTCCATTTGATGCCAGCTAGAAAGCGAGGTTTGGGTATTTGACAATTTCTTGAAGTGTGAGTTGCTTTGCAATTTAGGCTAGATTAATTAAAACGCGTTCAACATCGTAAATTGTCTGCCTAGGATATTAGAGGAATTTTGCAATTTAGGCTGCGCTTCCCTCAGCGCGATGAAGTTCGTGGATAGCCGAACGTATTGACTGTTCTGTTGCGCACTGTTTATGCAACGAGCTCTAAATTTTAATTGCCGGTTCGATAAACAGTGCATTTAAGTGTCGCCAACTTTTAGAAGGGTCAGAATTACCAGCATTTTGAATTTGTACTGATTTGACGCAATGACCCTACACATCACGTCTTCTTTGACACACCATGACGAATTAATGAGCTTTTCATGTAAGGTTTTGACTATATTGTGAATAAATCGTAGAGTTTGTTTTAGGTTTGGATTGGAGAATAATTTAGATCATATTGAATCTTGCGGAGAGCATTATTCTGAAAATCGAAAGTATTATGCAAGGATTGGTGGGATTTGGGTTGCTGTATGTTTATTTATTCGCCACTCTCATTATTTATCATGAAGACTGTTTGTATTGCAGAGTTAGGATATTCCTTTTCGCTTCTTATATAAATGAGGACGCTACTATACCATCTACCATCACTTACATGAAATATATTCTTTTTTGTTTATTGCACTGGAACTTTTTATTCTTAATTCTTGAATCACGAATTTAAATTCCAAAATATTTTAAAAGCGTGAGTATCAGATGACTTAGGTTATTGTATAGCTTTCTCAGTTACTAACAGGTAATTTGGACAATTTGAACTAACGAGTGTGAGATTTAATTACTGTACTTGAACCAACACAATTTGGGATTTGAAAAGATACAAGAGGAGGAAACAAAAAATTAAATACAAATAATGCATAGATTACTCATTTAAGAATTAAAAGAGGTATGGCGATGTCACGATGACGACCATAGTAACACTGACGTATTTCATATAATTTGAACGTTGAAGTGGCGACTTATTGGGTTTGGTCGTGACCTTTCTTATAACACTGCCTGTGATGAATTGTGCTCCTTGTCAATGAAGATTAATAACCTCACTAAAGATATATCAAAGTGAATGTCAAACTCTAAGGCGTGAAGCCATGGGCGCGGGTTCTGCAAATTGGTAACCGGGTCATCGGCCTGATCGAGTGGCCAGCAAGTCTTACAAGTACAGACCAGCAAGCAAGTCTTACTACTAGCTCTGTGCACAACCGCTAAGGAAAATCAATGTTCAATCTACGTATATACAGACGCATGAAATGAATTTGTTGTTATTATTGTTGTTTCACTAAAATATTGTATTTCAAATTTCAAAGGAAAAAAGGGTAAATGATCTGCTGGGGCATGATCTATAATATCCCTAAATTAAGTTTGCATGTATTCTCCACAGGTCAGACCCATGCTGTCTGCAGCGACAGGATGATTGTTCTGTACCGATATTCGGTACCCTGTGCTACTGTGATGAGTTCTGCAACAGAGATGAAAACCCCGACTGCTGTCCCGACTACACCCCCGTGTGTCTCGGGATCACTCCTAAGCCTCCGCCTTCATTAACTGGTAAGTGCTTGCTAATGTTAGCATTTGGATTCCGTGGGCACAAATCATTTTCTCTCAGAACTGACGCCCACTCTTTCAAAGGTCTCTAGCGACCAACAAAGTGTAGAACAACTTTCGTCTTTGCGGCACATCATGGCACCTCCAGAAAACCAATTTCTTGCAACAGTGCTGCAACAGAAAATTGCTGAAAATATAAGAAAATATGTTTCTTGCAACAGCGCTGCAACAGAAAAGTGCTGAAAACATCAGAAAATATATTTCCTGCAACAGCGCTGCAACCGAAAAGTGCTGAAAACATCAGAAAATATATTTCCTGCAACAGCGCTGCAACCGAAAAGTGCTGAAAACATCAGAAAATATATTTCCTGCAACAGCGCTGCAACCGAAAAGTGCTGAAAACATCAGAAAAAATATTTCCTGCAACAGCGCTGCAACAGAAAAGTGCTGAAAACAACAGAAAACATCTTTCTTGCTAGTCTCTCACCATGACTTTAGGAGACGTCACCTTGTCAAGTAGATAGAGCTTGGTAGCGCCTGCATTCAATGCTCATGCTTTTCACATGTCCCTCGCCGAGAGCAATGTGGTGGCTTTGTTTACTGCGTGTACAGCCAAGTGTGAGTGCGAACTACACCTTTGTGCGTCTTTGTGTGTGAATACTTGTATCTGAATGCAAATTTATGATCAACTGTGATAGCTCAAAGAATTTTATGAATATTTCTCAAATTTTTTGATCTGAAAGCACTGAACTGATGACTACTTTGCTCTGTGAAGTAATTTTCATCTATGGAAATATTATTTGAATTTGAAATACTTTCATTCCAAGTTTTAGGTGCACAAAGATTGCCGTTCGGTCAAATTAGTGCAGTTTTTCTCATTTGTTTCATTCGTATCTGTTTTTTAGTTCTGGTATTGCCAAAAATAAACGACATGAAAACACAGTAATTGGGAGATCAACACATGCTCATGGATTCTTCCCACTCTAACTTTTTCGCCGGAGCATGCATGTTTTTCGCCGCCCAAGCGATTAAATCACTTGGGCGGCGAAAAACATGCATACAGGCGACGAAAAAGTTAGACTGGGTTGTAAATTAGCGGAAATTTGTGCTGACGATGGTGAAACTTGTGTAAATGCTGAAAATTTGTAAAAAATATGTCACATGTATTTAGACACTGTTTAAAACTGTTCTCGAACTTTTCCATGCCAGGACAAAATCGAACTGCAACTATTCATTTTCTCACAATTGTCTCCTCTAGACCGAAAAAAATAGAACTGAGATGCCTTCTCTGCAAGTAACAGGCTCTCATTTAAATTTCATAAATAAAAACATAATTCTAACAATAAATTGTATTACTAATTCTATTTGTGCCAATCGAATGAACGCCAAATGATTGAAAGAACATACGTCGCATTACGCCAATCTTTTTAATAATTTGATTTTCCTTCGTCACAATAAATCTTTCATGTTTAGTAGACTGTCAAGATTAATTTAGTCTGCGCAAGGGAGGAAGATGGAGCGTATTTACACGCATGCGCACAGGAGTGCACGGCTCAATGGACACCTCAAGGATGTATTTTATTGCGGAGAATTGCTCTATGAACGGAGACATGTCGCTCTCTCTGAAGGCTCCACCGCTGCAGCACTCGCGGTCAATCAGCCGACGCTATGCTGCATGTTCTCCGGCGCCCATTCTGACATTGAGTGTCGTCTGCACTGCGCAATATGTTGCCACATGCCTGCAGCTGTCGACCTGTCGCCACATGCCTGCAGCTGTCAACCTGGCACCACATGCCTGCAGCTGTCGACCTGTCGCCGCATGCCTGCAGCTGTCGAACTGTCGCCACATGCCTGCAGCTGTTGAACTGTCGCCACATGCCTGCAGCTGTCGAACTGTCGCCACATGCCTGCAGCTGTCGACCTGCACGCGTTGTGCATTGTGAAGATGTCAAAGTGTGTGCGTTCAGTGTCTACACCACGAGCGTGCTCTACATGTGCAGTTCATATACGCCCACATGCAAGGGTTTATGGAGGTAGTTTTCATGCCGATCTCAAGTTGTTCTCAAAACGCACCACCTTGTTCTTTTAGGGGCTGTTACTGGTTAGTCTCCAAATTGCCCTTAAAATTACATGTGTTGCAAGACTGCGCTCTTTGGAAAGCGAGTTTGTTTGTGGAGGTTGGCATAGGTCAAAATACTTTGAAGATTTTGTTTTTTAATACTGTCTTGCTTTATATTAGATGGAAATATTGTTCTCACGAATGATGAGGGCTTACAATCAATGAATCTAATGACTTTTAATTGGATTTTGCATCACCTCAGTACGATATCATCAAAGAATGGTGGAGATTTTCAATGAGCATCAATGAATGTTCCTAACAGCGTAGGCAATAGAGAGACCTCTCCAGATGACAAGACAACTTCTGTACTTGCCATCTTTGACAGGTCCTGCTTGCTTCTGCTGTTGAGCGTCTCTTCTGTTCGACATATTTTTTGTCGGCGTGAACTTGATTTTATTTTATTAGTTCACTTCGAGATATGCGTTGAATTCTTTTATGTCTTGCTGTAGTTTCTAGGTCCGGCTTCCCGCCTTTCTGCGATGAGCGTCAACTTTCTTGCGCTTTGAATCTAATCAAATTAACTAGTGAACTTAAACAATTTAAACAATTTATTTACTTGAGAGAGTTCAGTTCTTCTTAGATCGGGCGTCGATAAGTCAACAGTTTTTAAGAGAGTTCCAGTTATTGGCCATTTACGCTGTTATCCCAACATAAAACTACTCGAATTCGTTGAAATACTCTGACTTTTTAAATTGGGGAACGTTAATGGCTTATTTATTTCGGGCTATTATAGCATGTTTTGGGATTATTGAAAATGAATTGCGCAGATTAAATGTATCGGTTATTGTTAGAAGATGCTTAAATTTTTGAATCTTATAGTCTGTTATTTTGAACAACACACACACATTCCTTCTCGTATAAAAATCGAAAGTCTCTTTCTTGCGGGTTGCAGTCACAAACAGACCTTGTGTTCGTAGATGAATTCGCTGCAGCTGGAGAAAACCTTAGACCTTTGTGCGTTGAAAAAATTGTTCTTAGCTTTTGAGGAAAAAAGCTTCCTTGCAGAGCTTACATCTAAACCGAATTCAAAATTTTGGTTTCTAATATAACACTCATGAGTGAGAAGAAATACCTTTAGCTATGAACTAGCGCTCTGACCAAAGTTAGAAACGTAGCAAATGCGATAATTGTATTTCCATGAAACTGTTTCCTCAAATGGGTCTCCAGTTTTAATGTTTGATGTTGTATTAGTACTTTTCATTGCCGAGTGCAGTTTTTTAGCACCCAGCTTTCCCTCCAGGTTCTTCACCGTCGTCAGCCGCTGAAGTTTCTAATGAGTTCGGTTTAAAAAAATCCCCTAACTTTTTTTGAATAAGAAAACGTGTATCACTCATGAACATTCTCACTAAGTTCCAGTTCTTGAAAAGTTGACAAGTACAATCCTATCCAAATCATGCCCTCTAATACACTGTTCAGTCTTGAGCTCATGGTCAAAACAAAGTTTCATATAATGCTCAATAAAAGTTTAACAATCCCTTCCGAATTCAAGGCCATCGCACGTCTTGAATTTCACCGTTTTTTCCTTTCCTTTTTTGAATTTCACCGTTTTTTTTTAATATTTGAATTCACATGCTTAACTCGCAGTTATCCAAAGAAAAGTAGCCTCGTAGAACAGTTGTGAGGGATTGGGTGGAGTTATGATTGGATGTTTGTTTTCAATATTTGAATTAACAAGTTTACTCGCAGTTATCCAAAGAAAAGTAGTCTGGTAGAGCAGTTGTGGAGAATTGGGTGGAGTCATGACCGTGTGGGAGAGCGTCCCTGTATGTTCGGGTGTAGTCGCGAGTGAGTGAATGCAAGCCGTCCGTGTACCGTCTTCTGCACACAGCGGGCGTCATCACTCACATTTACATGACGTTGTTACTCATGCGTCTGTCACTCAGCGAGGTGCAGCCTGCACCTCATCTGCCCTTATGAACAAATGAAGTCACGTTTATTTATGATTTCTATTTGCACGGCCTTCACGTTTCCGCTTACTTCTCAATAAAAAACGCTCTTTAGGCTGGAATACTTCCTATTTTTCTTTCATTTGGCCACGATAAAGTTCCATGATACCTTCGGTCTTAGAGTTATATAATGTCATCTGCACACCTAAACTTATAAGGATTGAAATTGATCCCAATTATTCCCACTTCTCCAAAAATTGAAACCAGCATCTCTTGTTGGCTGAATGGCTGGGATTGATATTTATCAATATAAGTTGTAGTTTGCACAAGATGATGTCGTTTCCTCGGAGAACTGAATGCTAATTCAAGAATATGCAATTTACCGTACGTTTGGGTAGAACAATATTGCGTGTCAGGCTTGTGAAACAATTATGGTCACAGCAACAGTAGAAATTTTTGCACTGCAAGCTAGAAGGAAAGGCTTTTCAAAAACAACTCAACCGGCATATTTTCCTCTCGATGGTGTTGTTACTTCAAAACAATGCAGTAAAGGAACTGCACGGTTTCGAAAGATATTCCTATAATTTACTGTCGACATCTTACAACTTATCACGTGTTGGACGTCCTACGACTAATATTTACATCTTTTTCGCGTATGCTTCCGCAAATTCTTCAGCCTGAAATGAGATCAATGATACGAAGCCGAGGCGACATATGTGGGACGAAAACACTGCATGCATAACAGAGCTTGTTGAAATTCTTGAGACGACGCGAAGCAGATGTGAGATTGATTGCACAAATCACGGTCCAGCATCCGGGGGCTGAAATTTAAGCATTTTACGTCGGATGCCGTAACGCAATCGACTCCATCTGATTTGAGTGAAATTTTTTACTATGGGCTAAAAAAGATTCTTGAGATAGAGAGAGCAGCCAATACATACCATGTGACGCAGACATGTTGCACACGAAACAAAGGGACATATTGTGTGAGGTTTCTTGCGTACACCTGCTTCTCCCTTGATCATGAATAAACTGCATTAGATATCCTCAACTTAGACCTTGAGCATTGTTCTTCAGGGAGAAAAATAAGTGAGGAGCTATTGTACGGCTGCCACTGCAGCTGTCCTATCGTATGGACATCCGTTGAAGACAAACACTAACCGATAAGTTCCTTTTTTCTTATTTGAAAGTTATTGATAGAGAAGAGCCCGTGATAAAGCTCATTAGGCAGCTCAATGAAGAGTGCTAACACGCATCAGCGGTAGGAGGTACGTCTGGCGCATGGCGCCTTATCAGGCAATATCTTCACAGTGTCACTCGGGCTGACGCTTTTTTACTAGGAGGTGAAGCATGCGTTACTGTAATGAAGGTATACCAAGTCAGAAGATATGTATGGTGAAATTGGAATTGTTGGTCTGCATTCTTGTGGAGCCTGAACTGCGAGTCCGAATTAATTCGAGGAATTAACTGTCATGCTATGCAGCTTTCCTGCATCTTTCTGAAGTTCACATTCCAGATGAATCGCCAGAACTTCAACGCTTACATTCCAGCAGAGTCAAGCTTTGTTCAAGTTCGAGTTTGTTTGCTGAGTCATCACTCCTGCAAAACGTGCACTTCTGTTGGAGCACATGTACAGAATGCGCGTGCATTGAGATGGTGCATTGGTGGCTAATGCCATCCAAAGAAGTACAATGCCACAAGCCATACTGGAGAGGCTGCGCGTGCGCACCATGAACCCGCATTTTCATGACAATGATGAGCTTTTTTTCTAGCGCTTCTATAGTAGGTTAGAGCTTTTTGTGAAGTGTAATATAACAATTGCTCAATTTCCCGTTCATATAATGTTTTGGATTTTGTTTTAATGACAAGGTGATAGAAAAAACGTTTATTTCCCGATCCTAACATTTTTCACCAGAGATAAGGCAGAATATTTCACACTGTTATAGTACACGTTGATCATTGAATGCACTGCGTTTTTCCAGGACCTGTAATGGCCATGCATTAAGTAAAACAGCTTTTATACATACTTCGGCAACTGTTCCCGTTTAAGACCTGTGGTCACGTTTCGTGTTGAAGTGCCTCTTTCGCTGGTGCTGTTTTTACGACAGCTATATTAGTGGAGAAAGTTTTTAGACTACGATAGCCCACGTCCTAAATAGCTGAGCACTTGAATATCGATTAGAGTTTATGCATCGTAACCTCAATGAATTAGATGATGGAGAGAATGTTTGCTCTGACATAACTATGCATAAAGTGTAGAGACATAACGATTGTACATGTATATATGTCGACTTGAAGTACATTCTAGCTCTGAAATCATGTTATTTTGAGTTCCTCACTGCAAATTGAAATTAAAACAAAGAGATGCATTCGAGATAGATTGAATTTATTTTTTGGTCGTTGATGTTTATAGTACATGCGAACGCGCATTAACGCGCGCACACGTCAAAAAAAATCTCTAGATGCACGTATGAAGGTTTACTTCCTCACAAACCTTTCTGTGAGAGTTTCATGTGTGTTTCAGTATATGTACATATAAAAAGTATCTTAATAAAACGAATCTACTATGCAAATACCTTCAGTATGCTATTTTTGCTCATCAATCCAACCTCTGGATCATAAAGTTTGTAGCGTAGTTAGTCGTTTAATTCCAGAATAATGATAGAACCAATGTTACGTTTGACTGATGGTTCTAGTAAAGTGTTTTGTCACGTTAATTTTTTCTCTGTAGATTTAACTCATTTTCTCAGGATAAATGAGTCATTACATATCACATAAATTACGTAGTAATCTCTTCTAGGATTTGATCAAACTTTTTTTTCTAAGCAGATACGCAATCAGCGTACGCCGTTACGCTGGGGTTGTTCGGTTGCCGCAGGAGGCTAAGGTTAGGGAGGATTTTGGTGCAACAAGTAGGTGAATGTTTGAAAGTGTTCTTTGCAAAAAATCAAAATACTGTCAATAAAAATGTGAGAATGATTTACTCATCACGAATTATTGAAAATTAGAAATGAAAGATCCCTGAGTGTTCAAACTTGAGTGCTGTTCGTGAAATCTTTGCAATTACTCATAACTCTTTCTGCGGTGTTTACTCTGGAGCGAAACAGATCACGGACGACAAATTGAAGAAAACCCGGACCACAAATTGGAGAAACGTTCTTCATTCATCCAATACTTGATCCCTCACACGCTCATCCATCACGTTTCAACATGAACAATCATCACTCGCTGTATGCAGGCGTTCAAACTTGTTAACATGTTCCACTTAACGCGACGGAAAACAATGTCTCTCTTCATTGGCTTATTTTCTTAACTGAAAGCTAGCCTCAGCGCATGTGGCCGTGAAAATAAAATCTAGAATGGTTCTCTAGAACAACTAACAGCCGCAGCGCAGGGTGAGGGAGAAGGGGAAGTTGAGGGCCGCTGATACCAAAGGGCATCAAGAGCAGCGTGTTTAGAGAACCAGTGAAGGACTTTTTTATGTGTGTGCTGGCGATTACCGTGCGTTCATTGAACGATGCAGATGTGCGCCTCATAACCTGATGCAATCAGGACTTTGAAGGTGCCTTAGTTTCATAACCTAATGTAATGATGGACTTTGAAGGCGCATTTGTTCCCAGTCTAACTTTTTCGCAGCCTGCATGCATGTTTTTTGCCGCTCAAGTAATTAAATCGCTTGGGCGGCGAAAAACATGCATGATCCGGCGAAAAAGTTAAACTGGGTTTCATAGCCTCACACAATCAGGACTATGAAGGCGCCTTAGTTTCATATCCTCATGCAATCAGGACTATGAAGGCGCCTTAGTTTCATTTCCTCATTCAATCAGGACTATGAAGGCGCCTTAGTTTCATATCCTCATGCAATCAGGACCATGAAGGCGCCTTAGTTTCATATCCTCATGCAATCAGGACTATGAAGGCGCCTTAGTTTCATATCCTCATGCAATCAGGACTATG
>JACJUY010002690.1:43006-75568 GCA_014220935.1 Platorchestia sp. MABIK
ACTATGAAGGCGCCTTAGTTTCATATCCTCATACAATCACGACTATGAAGGCGCCTGAGTTTCATATCCTCATACAATCAGGACTATGAAGGCGCCTTAGTTTCATATCCTCATACAATCAGGACTATGAAGGCGCCTTAGTTTCATAACCTGATGCAATCAGGACTTTGAATCAAAGTTGACCACATTTTCATTATAATTTTATTCACGAATTCACTTTGTCTTAATTGGATGACAAAAAGGGTAATTAGTCTGCTATTTGCCGAGTGTAGAGCGCTGCGTGCGCCTGCTTACCATAAGTTAACATGGGTGTGGACCTGACGTAAGAAATTCATGAACGCTGACGCAAATAGTCAGGCTTGTAGTTCGCCCCGTCATCCTGAGCTGGGACGCATGTTGGGCCTGATGCAGGGTTAATTTGCTGGCAGGAGTTAAGGAGTGCCTCTCGGAAGCGGAAGGGAGGCAATGGTGGCAAAACGCGGGGGACTTCGGAAAAGAAGATGAGGTAATCCAAAAATTGTTTGGGGAGTGGAGATGGGAGGTGTGTTTCTTGCCTAGCTAGATGAAAACTGAAACGGAAAAGGTGTACTTTTGAGAATACAGGAAGTTCATGATGCAGACGTAGTCATATAAAAAGGAGTGGTACACTTGCGCAGCCGAGAGCAATGGTTGGGAAACTAAAATGTGCCCCCTCATTTTCTGGAAAGACTACAGCTACTGCGCTGGTCACCATTTGAGATAATGTCATGCTGAAACCTGCTCCTCCGAGTGGGAAAGCAGTCATTGTAGTTATGCAAGTGCGGTGTATTTTAAACATGTATCTAATTGCGTCGGTTACAGAGCGTAAAATACTAATACATTTTCATACAAATCGGCATCGGTTCAAAACTGTGTAAATGTGAGATCATTCGTTAGATAATTTATGATAATTAGATAATTATTATCATTTATAATTAATTAATTATTAGATAATTCGTTAGATAATTTATGAAAGATGATGTGGTTATAAATATTCATTCGGCATATTCTATACTCGCAGAATATTACGGTTAACTCGTACTGATTGATAGAATTCGAGAATCTCATTTTCTTCTACCAATTTTCTACGAGGGCCTTATACTTTTATCGTACGTTAGCGTTTGAACTCTCTATTAGCCAACTACTCTCAATATAATGAATGAATAAGGTTCACATTCTATGTGTTCTTTTCCTTGACTGATGAAGCAGCCACAAGTTGGAGGTGCCAAGCTGGTGATGTCAGAGTTGCCGAGATGTTGAGCGTGATGTTGGATCCACGTAGTCGTNTCCCATTTCCGACACCTGGGTAGAGTGAGGAATTGTGGCTGAGTTCTCCCTTTTCCTAACGGGGAGAAATCATAGGGCGGCACTGCCGGGATTCGAACTGCCGACACCTCCCCGTGAAGGGCGCGTTCCTCACCACTCGGCCTCGGCGACAAGAGGACATACATTGTAAGCAAACTCTTTACTCAAGCTCTATTGATCGCTCCATTTTACTAGAGTATTTTATCGTACATTTGAAATGGTTATCGGTCCTTAACTCAGGATAGAAAGAGTGAAATAAAAGTTCGTTAAGTGTATGGACTTTTCCGCATGCCCTCGTTCAATTATACTCTTTGAGTGCCATCGGATCATCGAAGAAGCAGCTAAATCTTGTTGATGTGGCACGCAGATGAGTTCGATCCCGGAATGTTCTTTCCCAAAATTCAACTCTCTGCCTCACGTAACGGAGATGATGAGGAATTGTAAAAAAAATTTTAAGAATGGGAAATTTCAAATGAGTGTGAAAATTATGTACCGGTTAATAATTTTCTAAATAAGTCACCAAAGCTTTAATGAGAAGCTCCTTGCTTTACCCTAAGAGACGCCTGAAAGATCATCACTGTATACTCAGTACTATGACAACAGATGAATGCGCCTTTGAAAGTTACGCTATTGTTAGGGCAAAGAAAGACCTTGTTAATGACAGTTGCACAGAATTGAACGGAGGTGTGAACTGGATTGTGAGTGCTGTATCGTTACTATGAAAATTCAACGCCTGTGATCAATGGCAATCACAAACGTTGAAATGAATAAATGCCAGAAAATAAAGCCACAAACCCAGGCCCCCAGGACGCCAATAAGTGTATCATGGCTACTATAACTTAAGTGATTTAGCGTTAGGAAGATAAATTCATAGAGCGAATAATAAGAAGGGAACAATAAGAGCGGTGAGTGTACTCAAATGAATGCTACGAAATGAGGATGTAATCAATACTCCTACCTCTAGGAGGCATTGCTGCATATGTGACTGGAAGAAAGCTGGAAGCTTTTGTGACAGGAAGAAAGCTGTGGATTATGAAACTGTTAAGATTGAAGCACAAAATCTAAAACAAAACTTGCAACTTGTAAAACAAAACAAAACTTAATATGCTGTTTTTGACGAGTAAAGAGATAATATTCTCGCACATTTGGTCTCGTACATAATGTTCTCGTACATATGAGGACACTTCAGTTAGCGGAATTGTGATGTCAGTGCGTTGATTTGCATTCTCTTGGGATGAGCATTGTCTCGGCACAGCCAGCCTAGACTTGATGGCATGGCCGACAAAAGAAACTCTGCCGTCACTGTCAATTGGTTGGCTCATCTCCTCTTCAAGCATCAAAATGGCTTAGGTGACTTCGTGAGTGGTCCTATTTACGATCGCCTGCCACGAACTTTCAATGAAGGAAGCTTTGTTCCTCGTTTATGTGGTAGAAGGCGATTTTTTCACGTAAAAGACATGCATCAAAAAAGATCTCATCAAGGTGCCTAATGAGATTCATTCTTACGCAGTTAATGATGTATTGGCTGTGCAATTTAGTATCAGGGGTCGGAGGCGAACTAAAGACGTGTTGCTAAGCTGCATCTCAGATCAGGTGCGTCATCTTTAGGTGTTGTACACCAAATGATCATTCAACGTTGGTGACAAGTGCAAAGCAGACCTCTGCGACAAGACCTAAAGCAGCAGAACTCATCATCTAAGACCAACACAAAACGTAATATGTGATAGTGTAGATCAGCACCTCAAGTCGAAGATGACTTGTTTAACAGAGTCACAAGCATAATATGACGTGCGGTTGTGCTGCGTTCGACCCACTTTAGTCTGGTCTTGGTCATAAACTTCAAGTGAGGCCCGCTCGGCATGCACGTGCTAGGGTTCTTCATCAATGTAAACCAGAGAATAAGGACCGTTTTATTTCCGTATTTGTGATTGGCAACTAAATCTTTGTTTCATTTTATAATCAATGTAAACTTTGTGCATGAAATCATTTTATCTGCGTGTTATCATTCTGATTGAAACGTTCGTGCTTTTCTAAACTGAGTATTTATTGGGAAAAGTCTGTTGGTAAACGGTACATCAGAGCTTAGCAAACATAGGGAGTGTGTGTGTGTTCTAGATAAAAATATTAAGCTGAGTAAATGTTCGCAAAATTAATAGCACTCGCTCAGAAGCGTTTCGGATATCAGTTCTAGGAAGATCAACACATAATGGAGAACGGTAAAACTTTGACTAAAGTTCTCTCATCGTTAATTTAAAACAACTCATCTACTAAAAACGGACGAAATTACAATTAAATCATTTGTTGCGTTTGTTTAGCCTTTGAGCTTGGAGAAGTGTACCCTTCAACATCATCAGTCATTTCCTGCTTGTGTTTTGTAACTCATATCATACCTTGTTTCTGCTCAACGGAAGTGTGACAAAAGAGTTTCTCCATCGTAGTTGAGAAAACACGTTTTGTTTTGGCCAAGTGACGCTGATTAATGTTCACCCTAAGATGATGTTCACCACAGCTGAGGTTTATTAAAAGTAGTAAGTTATTATTAAAAGTTTATTAAAAGTATTAAGATTTAATTTAAGAAGAAAAATTTTAAAAAGTATCAATATTTTTGTACGGTGAAAGTGAGGTTTACTCTGAGTAAAATGTGAAGTGATTATTTGCATCGGTTTTTGATAAAATGCCAAATTTTTTATTTGATTTTGTTATTAGATGTTTTTCATTGGAAATAATGTGAGATTGTGAAATATTTCACACTATTTAAATGATAATTAAACGTGGGACTCGTTTTGATTCAAAAGATAGCTTTTCAGGATAAAAATTTACTAAATGTTGTGAAATACATCAATGACTAACGTTTTTAATTCATCTTAAACTGTGGACTAGCTTGAATTGCTTAGAAATTTCCAGGTTGGAAAGTTCCTTGAACTTAACGACACAGAAGTAAAAAAAGTTTCGAATCTCAAAGTGCACTTCGGTCTATCAAACGGGCCCCATACATTGTCTTAATAAGCGCCACACAAAAACTGTACGCGCACTATCTGATTTCAAGACTACATCCTATAAAAAGGTGTGCTCATTATGTGCTCTTTATTATGTGCTCTTTTCCTATACCTTATCTTCATGTGTAATTGTATTTATCAAAGCGTACATTCATGGTAGAGCTGGTGTCTAGGGCTGTATCTGTCCGCGCTTCAGGAGATAACGTCACTTAACCAGCTGCTGAATATCGCCCGTAAATATTCCATGTCCTTCGCGATATGTAGACTGCAACATGTTACTCCAATACTGGGTAGAAGTTTTAGCTCGTACGCATTTTTAATGACTCAACTGTGACCGCAAATGGGACAGCAGGAGTACGATTAGAGATAAGAAGTGAACCTCTGCTGAAGCACTTTGGGGTTCCTTCACTAACTGCTTGTGTTAATTTTTTATGATAAAATTCTGTTAAGCAGCGAGTAAAACCCTTGAAATGCATTCAGAGAAGTTAAGCGACATAAAATAAGGATTAGATTTATAACTCCGAGTTTTGGTGTTGTACTAAACTTTTTGTGCTTGCATGGTTGCATTCATCCTCTTTAATGCGGGCGAGAACACTACAAAATGTTTGACTTGCTAAATAAATATTTGTGCTATTAATTAATTAAAATGCTTAATCACGTGCACTAATAGTGTGACTTACTACTGGCACACAGTGGTGCTGGGTTTTAATATACACTGTTACATTAGAAATACCTGTGAACTACTTCCCAATTTATTTCTAACTCATCAGATAATATTCCGATACTCGATCACCTTGGAATCTTCCAACGATATATGAGATAACTCATTTACATACTCGGCTTTGGTTTCATTGAGTTAAGTCATGTTGATGGATAGTTTATATTTAAAATTGCCAAAATGATATTTAGTGAAAGACACGCAAGTAGGTCGAGTTAAACAAAGTTATTCCAATCTCTCTTAATAATTTTTAGACTCCTTCAAATATAGCTGTGGGATGCAACGCAACAAAGTTAATATGATAAGGGAATTTTGCAGTTCAAAGCAATGTAATGTGGGGGTTCAAAAGAAGCATAATAATCTATGGCTGCGCAATCTATGGGGTCACAAGCAGTGTAATCCAAAAAGTGTGATCTATAATAACTGGTCACAGACCATGTGCACTAAATTCTAAATGGTGTGCTGTGTAGTCGAGGCGTTAGGACTGCAAAACCTAGAGCTGTATGATCTAGCAGGTCAAGACCGTATAACCTAAGCTGGCTGATATAGCGTGTTCATACAACGTGTAATCTAAGACTGTACAACCCAATGATCGAAAACCGTAGATGAAGTGCTGGAGTGTGTGATTCGGCAGACAAGAAGACACCTTACAGTACCTAGTGAGCCCAGGCCCTGAGCCTCTGCTCCGACTACCCTCGTCTTGCTTTTGCTGTTGTCGCAGTTGGAGAAATTTTGGTTGAATTCATTCGTATCTTTTGTGCGAAGATGTAAAAAGTAAAACAATAGTTTTCCTCAAACGTGATCTTGTAGGGGATAATTTTTAGGGGATTCAATTATTTAAGGAGTAGAACTAAACTGGTGAGAAACATAGTTTTGGATTATTTACTGAATAGATTGAGACGGAAGATGAGAAAATCAAGTTAATTGTTGGAATTACGCTCATAAAAGCACGATTTATAACAACACTCAAATAGCGCCCTAAATATACATAAAATAAAATGTTTAACTAATCTCGCAGAAGTTAGCGAGCGCACTAAGGCAAGACAAAAGTTGGCGCGATTGTGAGCTGCCTGATGCCGTCATAATATTTCTCTGAAGAAGCGCGTGCAGGAATGCAGCTCTACAAGCATTCTTGCGTTCGTAATCTGTGCCTGCTTAGCGTCTGTGTCACGGCCCTGCGGCGTGTGCGTGCATCACATCTCAGCTATGCGTGTGAAAGGAAGGGAGGAAAGAAAAACAGGTTATTAAAGTTGACACATGAAATGTATTACATTGGGGTTTTGAAATAAACGTTAAGAATCCTTAGATGATGTTCACACATGGGTATCGTAAAACCCTTGAAAATTATCAAAACAAATGATTGAGTGACCAAGTCGCGTCTCGTAAGCCAACTCTGCTTGCTGTCCCACCCCTGCATCCTTCTAGCTGTCGAGGTCGCGAGGATTTGACTCTTTTCGGAACGGATCGAAGTTACAGAATGTGGCTATACAACTGGACTGTTTGTCAGCGTTCAAATTTGGCTGTATTTGCTAGGTGTCAGCTGAGTTGATTGAACTGCCGTGCCATTTCGATTATCTGAATGAGAACTGATTGATGATTTCAGGCTAAAACTTAGCTGCAATTTGACAGAATTCTTCGACGCGAATAGTGACGAACAGAGTAAAAAATAAAAATAGGGTGAATTCTCTGCGCTGTTAACTAAACTTGTGTGGGAAATTAAAAACGTGAGTTAAGCGTAGAAGACTGCTTTCAACAGTACATTATTTATTTTGAATGCTCACTTTTACTCAAGCTCATAGGATTTAATAGACCGTAGAAAACTGCAACAATTTCATGACCTTTTAATTTTGAAATACTGTTTCTTTTGATCAACAATTGGCAGGTCAGTTCGTTGTATGATGGCAGTATTTAATACTGCATGCATGCCTCACAGCATCGTCACGGACCGAATTCAAATTCTCTGGAGCTATAAATTGCTGACGACGCTTGAGAATGCACGAGCACATGCATGAACATCTATGCACAAGGCGCACAAAGTATGTTTTACCTAAATCCTTTCATCTAAATTTGAAATACGGTGATAAAACTCATACAACGCACATATACATTTGGTTAGCATCAAGGTTGTAAAATTGAAATATTTTCTTAGGAAGAATTTTCAAATTCATAATTTTTTCGCATGAAATTCGATCAAGATGACCCCTTGGTCCTGGTCACAAGATAGCTTTCGCAGACAAAACTTGATAAATTTAACTTGAAAAAGTCCTTCTTTCAATTTTGTCCAGAAAAAGAGCAATCGGGCAAACCTGGCCTGTAGTTGCCACGGTCAACGAGTCGCAATGGTGAGTGTAGGCAGCAATGCTTCATGAGGTCATCCTAGTGAACTCGAGTCACCACGCTGAGCTGTCCAGTGCAGACTTGTTTTTCAGTTGATGAAATGATATCGAGGAAAAAGCTGACGCAGCTCAAGCAATGCGGTTGATCTGCAGGCTCAACTCAATTAAGGTTTTCTTGAAGTCAGCAAATTTATCGCGTAATTCTGTCTTCCAAAGTCCATTGAAAAGGCAGTGGCAGATTCGTACATCGGAGTCTGAATAGGAATTCCAAACATCAGCGGTACTTGTATGAGAACATCGCACAATTTCCGAGCACATGTCTATGGAGAGTGTACAATATAAGATGCCAGTTCATCAAGGAAAATACTTACGGTTGTTTCTCTAGAGATTTTAGTTCAGCTTTCCCACACATTGTAATGCACATTGTAATCTAATTTTCTTCATTATGTACCCACCTTGCGCTGTGGAAAGCATTTTGGAAATTTTAATTTTTCTCGGAAAGTCGATGTGCAACTTGTGAATATCAGCTCAATGCCTGGGGACTTAGCAGGCAAATTAAGCCAACGCGCAGTGTTGCTATAATGCATGTTGTACAGAGTTCGGTGCTGACCCTGCGCTGCAGTTCGATTGCTTGATCGATTATTTGAGTTTACATTACTCAGAGCTGTTATGGTTTTCAAATGATTTTAGAATTAATTTTTATAACGTAATAATTATAAAATTAGAAGCGATCGTTCATTCAACCACAGCAATCATTGTTTTACGGTTGGTTCTCATCAACTGTTTTTCAGAACACCAGGAGCAACAATTTATTACGATTTCTTTGAAAGGCGGGCAAGACATTTTCTACTTCTAATTTTTCTCAAACCTTACCATCCCCATGTAAATATTTCACTCTAATGATGCTCTGTCATTTGGAAAAACCGTAAAAACATCTTCAGCTGCTGCTCTCGTCGATCTCATTCTCTATTAAATCAGTCCTCACATGGCAAACAGAATGCATAACTCGCACGTCAGCGTTTCGCTCATCCATCGATTCAGCATTAATTTCGGCACCTAAAAGACTGCTCATTCATGATGCAAATTGCTGGTTCAATGCTGTGCAGCGACGGCTGTTGCACTCACCACTGCAAGCCGTCAGGCAAGAACGTGTCTTTTTTTGCGACTCAGGCTAGCCAGAGTCGCGTGCTTGGTCTGCTTGTTTATTCCTGTCCGTTGTATATTCCTTGTGCTTGTTGTTCTGTCTTGTTTGATCGTTTAGAATGTTTATTCGTTTCGTTTGATTGTTGAATTTACTTTCTTGATGGTTTTTAGAAGTTGGAATTTAGTAGTTTCCCTTAAATATAGCCTTCATTTATTCACAACTTTACCTCCTATCGTTTGTACGCTCTAGTTTTTATGCCTTTTGCTTCCTCAATTCATTATTCATTTCTATTGTATTCGAACTCTCCTTGCCTACATAGATGTTCCATAGTCTCCCCAGGTTTTTTCGTTTACCAAAATACTAATTCCGTATTAGCATTCTCAATTTCGTCCCCTTGCAACAGCATTGCAGTAAGACTTGAATTACCATCTTGAAGTATCACTAAACGCTTACGCGGCTGCCGGTGTTCAGTGATGAAGTTAACAAGGATTCTCATCTCAAGTGAATTACAACCGCTTTGTCAAAAATTCCCTGCCCTCTCGCACGGAATTACAAAAATTCCCTGCCCTCTCGTAGGGAATTACAAAAATTCCCTGCCCTCTCGTAGGGAATTACAAAATTCCCTGCCCTCTCCCAAGGAATAATAACAAACTCTCACTTCGCTGCCATTGACACACACGACACTGCTTGCTTAGCCCTCTTTTGTTACGATGTTTTCCAGCTCCCTCGTTTCTGCTCCATCCTTGCATTTGTCGTCTGCTGTCCCTGCCTCCACGCGCAGGCCGCCCACGCGCCGCACGTGGGCGGCCGAGGGCGCGTCTCGCTGGCCGAGCTGCGGCGTGCGCCCTCTGTGGGCCCCTGACGCTGCGCCACACGCTCGCCTGATGCGCCTTAAATTGTCTTGGTCAGACTGGCTTGGTGCGTCATGCGATGCACATTATCTAGACGCTGCATGCGCCCCACATTAGCCAGGTGCGCCGCGCGCCACAGTCAGGCCAGGTGCGCCACAGCCAGGCAAGGTGCGCCACCGCCACAGCCAGTCCAGGTGCGCCATGCGTCACAGCCAGGCAGGCGCGCCCCAGCCAGGCCAGGTGCGCCACAGTCAGGCCTGGTGCGCCACAGCCAGGCTAGGTGCGCCACAGCCAGGCCAGGCACGCCAGCGCCACAGCCAGGCCAGGTGCGCCACAGCCAGGCCAGGTGCGCCACAGCCAGGCCAGGTGCGCCACAGCCAGGCCTGGTACGCCACAGCCAGGCCAGGTGCGCCACAGCCAGGCCAGGTGCGCCACAGCCAGGCCAGGTGCGCCACAGCCAGGCCTGGTACGCCATAGCCAGGCCAGGTGCGCCACAGCAAGGCCAGGTGCGCCACAGCCAGGCCAGGAGCGCCACAGCCAGGCAGGTGCGCCACAGCCCGGCGCGCAGCATCAACAGACGCACCAGACGCACGCGCTGACGTCACGAGAGGAGGATGCAGGAGCCAATTAAGCAGCAGTCCCGAGCTGCCGGCAAATTGTGGCTCTAACTCAACATAATGAGTAATTAATGCCCAGATCATGTCGAGGAGATGTGGTTCGAAAATTATACTCAATAGACGTCATTTCGTGCCGTGACGTTGGCGTGAATTTAAGCCGTGGAATTAACGTAAATATGCACTGTTGCATTAGCGTTGGTTTGGTGTTGTTGTTGGTGTGAGTTTCATGTTATTTTATCCCGCAACATTGGCGTCTTTTTATACAGGGACAACGACTCTATTTTACACCGTGAGATGATGATTTTAATGTCGTTGCGACACTTCCAAGTTGATTTTCAACGGATTACGTCTCTTTTTATTTAGCTTTAAAAAACAATTCATTTCCACGAGTAATTCATCAGTAGAATCATTCCTTGAAACTATCACAGTGGACTGGCTCATGTAAAACAACACCTGGGCCCGACTAAGTTCAATGACAATCTAAAGTGTCCTAGATTCTTATTTTACCTTCACATTGTCATTCATTCTACAAAACTGAACGTGAATGTTCACTTGACTGATCGGATTATTTTTTTCTTGGGAGAGGATGAAAAATGGGTTCTAATTAATTTCATATAATTATGTCGAAACTGATTTATGATTATTAACGCAGTTTTTATCATCATTTTTGAAATGGGAGTCACTCGGATAATTTTCAACCAGTCTGGAAAAATATCGGAGGAAAGGAAATGAGTAATTAAATCTGAGAAGATTACATACTCGTATGTTGAATCTGACATGTATTTTGATACTTTTCAGAGAGTAATTTAAATTCACTTTACTAAATTTTAATTTCGATGTGTGTATAGTCAAAAACTTCCAAGGTATTATTCGACTTAAAAATGAACGCATAATTATTGTCTTAATTTGGGCGTTTTGTAATTGAACTGCTGAATATGATAATATTATCCGCTATATGATATTATTATGAAATAAAACATCTGTGTTTTTTGTTGTGTTAATGAAGAACTTGTTAATACGATTTGCAATAGTTTCTCCTGGGGATAAGTTCTATTTCATTTAAAAATACTTTCAACTTTCCTCATTGCACTTTTTTTATCCATGCACAGAATTGAGCACACGCCAGATTTCTAACATCATGTTTAAATTAAGAAATTATGGGCATTGAATAAAATTAAGGTAGAAATCTACTTAGAATTAAGGCTTGTATCTACCTAAGGTTAATCTATTTAGAACATGAAGTTCTTGCTTGAATCATTAAAATAATACTGTACAGTGCATAGTTACTCACTATTCTTGATTCTTTCAACTTAAAAACATATCTGAACAATCTATTGTTATAATTAATTTAAAATAAACCCAATTGCATAGATTAAAATAAGGTCACGGTTGTATACCTTACAAGTCACTGAACACATTTTGGCTCGCAAATAATTATACGTAGTATTTCAAGGTGTCCCTTGTGATGAATCTGTGAAATGATTCTAGTGAAGTGTGGCTCTTGTTTAAACAATAATTGAATTCTTTCATTGTGTATGCACGTTCAGGCTACTGGTTCTCGATTGTAAAATCATGAACGCTGTTTACAAAGGCGACGGTGGATCTCAGCTCCACCCCCACAGAGTCTGTCATACTAAAAACAAACGACATAATCGGTCGTATAGTATAGAACATAAAATTTATTTGATGAAGGAAATGATGAATTACTTTTAAAGATAAATCAAATTGAATAGTTACTCAAATTAGTTCATTTATGCGTCTTTTTTCGCAGCTTGCTTTCACGAGGGACAGGCACTGCAGCCCGGCAACAGCGTCGCTGACAACTGCAACTCTTGGTGAGTGTCGCGTTGCGGTATGTGTTCGGGTGTAACTCGCGTTGCGTTATGTGTTCGGGTGTAACTCGTGTTGCGTTATGTGTGTTGGAATGGAATTCGTGTTGCAGTGTATGTGCTGAAACGTTACTTGTGGTGCATCGTTTTTGCTGGGACGTGACTCGTGTTGGTCCCTCAGTGTTGGGACGTGACTAGTGTTGGTGCCTCAGTGTTGGGACGTGACTAGTGTTGGTGCCTCAGTGTTGGGACGTGACTCGTGTTGGTGCCTCAGTGTTGGGAAGTGACTAGTGTTGAATTCATCACACAAATTTCAGACTTCACCAACACTCTGGTGTCACTGAGTCGTTTGTCGGAGAATTATTAGAGCAAGAGTATAGTCTTAAAAACACTTGATATGTAAGAAGTTTGTTGTTTCAGTAGAAGTGGTAGTAGTAGTTTATTGACAGTGGGTTATGAACTACTAATGATTTATAATTATTTTTATCATGGCTAATTAATTATTCTCAAATTAATTTGTTACATGAAGTCTTCAAGACAGCCTGGAGTTCATAACCCAGACGATGTTGTAGACGTGTGCAAATGTCGGATAGGAACCTTCAAATCTACCGGCTCATGAACGTCGATGTCCGTGGTTCATCACTTGTCAGAAGCGCGGAAGCAAAAGCTTTTCATTGTTGTTCACTATTTCCTATCTCATCGCAGAAATGGCACACAGTAGTATGGGAATATTGTGTAAATTTAGTGTAGAGTAAGTGCAGTGAAATTACAGTATAATTGAATTACAGTTGAAAGTATAGATCATGCATTTGAAGTACAAATCCTTCATTGTCAGCATAACAACCACATATATTTGAAAATAGTTCTTCCTCGCCTATAGTTGGATTTGACCTTCCTCGCGAGGGTCGCTGGGCTGAGCAGTTCAAAATTCAACTCAAATCAGAGTTCATGTGAGACCAAGTTTGAAAATAGCGAACATTAAATAGATCGCGATATCATTTAGTTTTCATTGCGCATTTATTGAAATTGAGTTAGTGACTGCTGGTCGATAAGCAGCATTATGAAAATCCCTTCAGTGGTCACCGGTGGGTCACGTCGCACTTAAAGTGTTAGTATTTCCTCCTAACCTCCGTTGTGTAGCTCTGCAGAGTATAAACTTTTCGAGGTGTGGATCATCTAAGTGTATTAACTTTAAGATATTTTAAAAACCAATGATGGTACTTTTGTACCATCTCTATTGGAAATAAACTTTTTTTTTTTCGTACGTCAGAAGGCGCGCGTGGCAGACTCATCTCTTGGCAGAGTGAGTCTTGTGTCAAAATGACTGCGCTATCATTGTACTAACAGCGCACATGTTTAAAGCGTTAATGGCGCTGCATGAACGTGTTTATTTATTGCCTTTGTATTCCCGGGATCGTTTTGAAGTTGCGCAAGGCTGTGAAAATTCGCTGTGGGATAAAAATAGCTTGTGACTCCACCTATGTCAACAATTCTTGTAATGGCCTCTAACGACACGTTTGGATTTAGTTTGAAATGAAATTTTTCCGTTTGTGCTGATGGGTTTAGGCCGTGGTATTGTAGACGTACAAAGTCTACCTCGTGGCATTTACTTGAGGGAACTATCAATTTACTTAAGGGAACTATCAATTTACTTAAGGGAACTATCAATTTACTTGAGGGAACTATCAATTTACTTGAGGGAACTATCAATTTACTTGAGGAAACTATCAATTTACTTGAGGGAACTGTCAATTTACTTGAGGGAACTGTCAATTTACTTGAAGGAATGCTTATTACAAAAATATGTGACGTAGAGAGCATTTATTCCTTATTCAAGATAAATGTTCTGAGGATATCAATCAAACAGTTTAAGTTTAAGATTTTTCAGCTCGACATTCTATTTAAATTTAGAAAATTTTCAATTAAGCAAAAATTTCGTAGGCATTTTTCAGAATTAATATTTCTAAATAGACTAATTATATTGCTAGCTGTAGGGACTTTCCAATCATTCATTTATAACATTCGCATTTTTAGCAGCGTGAACCACTGCTCAACACCTCGTTCTCGAATGTGCTAAGAAGCCTCGTGTGAAAATCATTTTGAAATATTTACAAAGCTTACCCCACAGTTTTCATTCGTATGCCAGTATAAAATAATATTTTACTTTATATTGTAGCGAAAATCCCCAGTCCCAATGATGCATAAAAGAATTCTTTTTTCTATCCTTCTATTCTATTCATGCTTGTTCAGCTCTTAGAGTTCGAGAAACTCATGAATGGCTTAGGCCAGGCAAATACGGCCTCCATTTGTGAAGGTAAATACAGCTCAAGGCGTCCCAAGTGATGCAATTTGACACAGTCATACTCTAGAATTAGTGTTGATGTGCACCATTGCTGGTGTTGATGTGCACCATCGCTGGTGCTGATTTGCACCATCGCTGGTGTTGATGTGCACCATCGTTGGTGTTGAGGTGCACCATCGCTGGTGTTGAGGTGCACCATCGCTGGTGTTGAGGTGCACCATCGCTGGTGTTGAGGTGTACCACAGCCGATATCAACTCATGTGCTCTGGGTAACTGACCAAACGTGTGTTCTATCTCGGACCGTACCTACCTACCCACTATTGCAGTATAAGTAAGTCAGTAATCAGATTCACGTTGTTTTGTGTAAGGTAATTTGTTTGGTCACCTGCCTAGTGCACTTGCTCGATGGTTGGAGTCCAACCAGTCTCTCTAAAGTGAAGTCAAGTCAACCCATTTATCAGTGATAAAGGAATATGCGTGGAAAATGCAAATTGAGAATTATTTTATTTTGCATCAGGATCCATCATTTTGTAATCAGGATGTGCTCCGGAGTAACGATATTTTATTGAGGTTTAGGTTTGTGAGATTCAATATATCCTTCATGAGGTCTAAGGAGCACAATTTCCTGTAAGCAATCTCGCCTCTCTCCAGGGGAACATCGTCCCGCGTTTCGGCAACTATAGAAGTTGACTCGGTCCGAACACAAGTCTATGTCATTACTAAACAGATGCCGAGTATCATTCCACTAATGCAGGGGTCTCCAAACTTACCAGACTTGGGGGCCATATTGATTACTCCAGTAAGTTCCACGTGCCAAAACCGTTTTAATTTTCCGTCTATTATTTGTAACTTCTAGAGTAGTCGCCGAGTACGCGGTCGGATTGACTGTCGCGGGCCGAATTGATCACACTATCGGGCCGGATTTGGCTCGCGGGCCGTGGTTTAGAGACTCCTGCAGTCTAATGGCTACGAGAAAAATGGAGTGTTGTTGCGTATTGTAAAACATTCAGTCTGATGCTGAGATATAATGGTGTTTGTATGATGACTGATTATTCGATGGTCTTAATTAGTTGTGTGTCTTGGTTTGTGTAAAAATCATTCTGGAAAAATTCGCAAAACATGGTTTGTACTTTTCACGAACAATTTTATTTTTAATTTAGGTATCGTTCAGAAACCAATCATTTAAGCAATTCAACCGCTATTCCATCACGCACTGAGTATCAGCTCAAATTTTCGTACGGGCGAACAAACACACCTCACACACGCACACTCCTGCAACCCGTTGCACTACACACAAACACACACCTCACACACGCTGAGGGCGTGTCACTCTCGTGACACACGCCGTGAGTCACAACTCGCCCAGAGGCTGGCATGGGTCCAGTCACTTGCGACTCATAATTGCTTCTTTCTAATTGCAAGCTATTTGTTTTGATCTCGTAAAGTAGCTAGAAAAATGTTGAAATACTTTTCGTAACTTCATTCCTTCATTTTCTAGGTTATTCCATTTGCACTTTCTCTACAGCATTAGAATATTGAACAGTTATCTTAATTAAAAATATTAATTCCATTCGGGTTCTATGACTTTGAGCATATGAACTTAGCGTAACCCTAACGTCTGTTGTTGCAGGCGCGCTGCAGGATATACTTCCATGTAGTTCTCTCTTAATAAATACATGGGTTTTAAGAACTCAACAAATGAACTTGATGATATGGTGAGCCCGTTAATTTAAAATGAACACATTTTACGAAACCATAGGAATGTTTACATACATTCACCTTTAGTTTCAATTAATGTTGTGAATGCATGCGCTCGAAGCTCCTTAAAGGGGCATAGGATAGGCAATAGGATCAAGTTAGTTTGGTTTGTCTATCCGCAGCTGAGCGGACTGGCGCCCTCAGGAGGGACACTGTTAGGTTACCTCAACTATAGATGGGCGCTTAAAGACATTTGCCTTTCGTGCCCACTTTCCTTCTATGAGTTATCATGGCTTCTTCACTGTCTCTTCATTGTCTTTTGTTCTTCTTCCTTCTTAACTTGCTGTTTCAATGCGCAGAGTATCCAGTGTGGGAATACACACAGTGCATAAATTCTGCGTTTTCCTTAGTCAGTTCTGAATGGTTGCTTCTATTTTCTATGTGAAAACATTTTAATAATAGAAATGAAGCCACAAACTAAGGACCACACTATCATTGCTTTCAGTTGTTTGAGTCAGCTTTTTTTCTATCATTTGGTGAGGTTTCCCACTAAACTTCACAAGCAAATCAGATACCGAAACGGTCTTTAATGATTCGAAAAGATTCAGCGACGCTAAATTTGAGTAAATATGATACATTTTGCGGACTTTTCCCCCAGCGAGTGTCTGCCCGACGGTGAAGTATCGTGTACAAACTTCAAGTGTCTGAGCGACCCGTCGCTGCTGCAGCAACTTGGTGCTGGACAGGGACAGTCGTACGCCAACAGGTGGGGGTGGACGGCCACCAACTACTCCATCTTCTGGGGACGGAAGCTCGAAGATGGATTGTTGCACCGCACAGGCACGGAGGACACCGAAAACACCGTACGTTCCGGTGTCTCATATGTTGCTCATGCTAGTGACGTTGATTATGTTCTTGCGTATGATGATGCTACCAGTGATAGTTATGACGTTCTTATATCGGAGGATACTAGCAATATGGTGCTGGTGTTGTTAGCAACTTTCCTGTGCATGATGAGGCTGGCAAAATGATGCTTGTGATTTGGAAAACATTTTTGTGGACAACGATGCTAATAATATTTTGCTAAAGGTACTCTTTGCGTCTTTCAACTTGATGCTTTTTTATATTGTAATTACGCAAAAGTATCAGCTACGGCCGCAGCTGCCACCATAATTTCCAGAATTACGGCACTTCCAGTGCTAGTCAAGCGTGTGAGGCCATGTTACTTTAAAACAAACAGCTTTTGATTCAAGGCATCTCAAATACGCATTTAATTAAAATAATGATGCACAGTAGTTACAGCAAAAAATTGCTAAGCTTGTGCATTCAGAGAACATGTAAATAAAGTTATTTATTCAATGTCAAATTATTTATGCTTCTACGAACCTGCTAAGTGGATATAAAACAAGGCATAAATAAAAATTTGACCAAGCTGAAATCCAATATTATACTCGGGTTTTATCATTCTCACTTTCAAGTTCGAGTCAGAAAATTGCGCACAACGCCGAAATAATCAACGCGCGGCCTGTGCAGTGTTGTACTGGCCTTCCAGCTCCACGAGCGCTGCAACTGTAGGATCACCGTCGTGATGCAGCAGCACCGAATGAAATTAGATACGTACGAGAGGGATGACCGAGCACGTGTAGCTGCGCTTGGAATGATCAGATTCGCGCAGCATCCCTGGGGATAATCGGACATGTGTGGTTTTGAAAGAGTTAATCATATCCATGTAACTCGATGAGAGATAACTAGAACATGCAACTTCGCAGAGAATAACAAATACGTGCAGTTTTGTTGAAATGGGTAATCAGACACGTGTAGCTGTACTAGGGATAATCAGACACGTGTAGCTGTACTAGGGATAATCAGACACGTGTAGCTGTACTAGGGATAATCAGACACGTGTAGCTGTACTAGGGATAATCAGACACGTGTAACTGTACTAGGGAAAATCAGACACGTGTGTTTGTACTAGAGAAAATCAGACACGTGTAACTGTACTAGGGATAATCAGACACGTGTAGCTGTACTAGCGATAATCAGACACGTGTAGCTGTACTAGGGATAATCAAACACGTGTAGCTGTACTAGGGATAATCAGACACGTGTAGCTGTACTAGGGATAATCAAACACGTGCTGCTGTGCTAGAAATGATCCTGCACATGTGACTGAGCTCGGGACAACAACACACGCGGTGACCTCGTACTCCTTCACGTGCAGCTGTACCCGATCTTCCTGGAGTACGACCGCTCGTCCATCCCACGTGAGTTCGACGCGCGCTCGGTGTGGCGGCGGCGCATCAGCCGCGTCAGGGACCAGGGCTGGTGTGGGTCGTCCTGGGCCTTCTCCACCATCGCTGTCGCCACTGACAGGTGCGCCTCAGTTCTCCCTCAGTATTAAAATGAAAAGATCTAATTAGTTCCTTGGTCACCGGGGCCGAGTGGTTAAGAGCGCGCGCTCCACGAGAAGGTGTCGACGGTTCGAATCCCGGCGCCGCGCGGTGATTTCTCTCCGTTGGGAAAAGGGAGAACTCAGCCACAATTCCCCACTCTACCCAAGGGTCGGAAATGGGTACCGGCTTGACCGAGGGTAACCGTCATTGCGTCCTGATGGTAGTTATAAGACATTTGAAAAACCAATGCACAAGATGATATGTATCAGGCTTGACTGATTGGAATTAAGCATCCTTTAGTTCATCTAAACTGCATTCGCACCTTGGTAGCTGCTCTTCGATTAGCATGAGCCTTTAAAGGGGTCGTCGTCGCTTGGTTTCAACCTGGTCTGCATCTCAGAACTGTAACTTCCCAACTTTAGTAAAGATTTCAAAAAGACTTTGTGTTCGATGACAATGAAAAATTTTTACTAAAGTTTTGAATTATTTAATCTAGTTTTTGGCCTTCTTCACCGTGCTCGCTATCACGTACACAGTTCATGTCTACAATCAAGCTCGTTCGATTTTCCTCAATGACATTTTTCCTCATTTTTACATTATCACATCTAACCTAAAAAATTCTAACCCAGACATCTGGCAGCAAATGGTTAGTTTCTCAATTTAGCATGCAGTTCATTTTCCCTCATTGTCTGGCAGCATATTTGCTTGGCCTTCAATGTCAAATTCTTGTGTGAATATGACACAGATTAGCGAAATATTCAGCCATTTTCGTAGAACAGATAAATGTGTTCTGTGATTCCAATTGCTGAGCAACTCTTTAGTGAAGGCTCATTTGCCAACAAACCAACAGTGGAGTAGAATGCCTTTAGCTCCACATTGCAGGAACAATAGAACAGCCACCACTAAGTAGCATGGGGACCATCACATGTCTTACATCACAGGAACTAGAAAAACTACTACAAAGCATCAAGGAGCATTATCAAGTCTTACATCACAGAGAAATGAGACCTACCACCACAGTACAGCAGGGAGCATATTCGAGTTTTACATCACAAAGAAATAAAACCTACCACCACAACAGTGCAGCTGTGGGACTGAGTTGGTATACGCCACGGTAGAAGAAACAAGGTTGGGTCAAACCAGTCTTTTTTCGTCGACCGTGTGTCAATGCTGACGTCATGGTAACGAACCAATAGCAGCGCTTATATTGCATCTTACAACACCGCTAGCCCCCACTCTGGCACCACTATTGGCCTAACGACATGTTGCAATGGTGACATCATAATGTTTGTTTGATTTAAAACCGTTTTATTGGCTAACTGAACAAGAAGAGGTGTATTTTCCCTCTTAGAAATGACTCTACCTTGTTTCCTCTACCGTGGTATGCGCTCCTCCAGGTTGGCGATCGAGTCGGAGGGCGTAGAGGCGATCCCTCTGAGCCCACAGAACCTCATCAGCTGCGACAGGAGGATACAGCAGGGCTGCGAGGGCGGCAAGATCGAGCGAGCGTGGCAGTACCTCCGCAGATATGGGTCAGTCGCGTCGTAAACATTCGAGAGATATAACCTGTCTTATCTGTAGGACGTGGTTCTTTGACTGTATCGAGCGTGATGTATATTGCCACGGGTTTAACACGTTCACTGCGATGGGTTAAACTGAAGTTTAATATTCAACTCAAAATTAAGGTCGATTGTAGTAAGCAAGGTAGAAAATAGTAAACATTCACTGGAAAGTGCCTTTATCTAGTTTTAATTAAGTATTTATGAAATTTGAGCTGGTGACTACTGGCCGGTTAGCAGCGAGAGGACATTGCCTTGAAGAATGATAGTGAAATTACATATTATAATTATTCATATGAATAAAAATAAAAATACGGTAGGTATTGAAAGATCGTGATTTTAACGCTGTAGCACAGTTCCTTTCGGAAGACCATGGACACAAATTGATGAAACTCTAGCTAGTCCTTGGGAACGAATTTTACTGCAAATAAGCACTCAAACTTCCTGAACTTTTGAATTGAACAGTCTAAGAGCAACATTTTACGATCTATTTCCACTTCTACTTCAAATTTGATGCTATCATTTTTTCATTCAAGTAATTTAAATGTAGTTCAGATTGGGATGACTGAGGTAATAGCAGTAAGGAATTGCCTATTTAAACAGCTCCGTTGAACAGTGAGTCATTGAACTTCATTCTCAAACATCAACATGTTCGTAAAAGTTGGGCCAAAAGAAAGGCCGATAAGACGCACTTTCTGTCAATTTATAATATTGTAAGCAATATACAAAAAGAATTGAGCCCACATAATTCCAAGAAAATTCTAAAAAGTTAATGGGCCAGGCCCATAACCTTAGTAGGAGCATTTGAAAAATCTTAGTAAAAATCGCAATGGAAAAGAGTAATACTCGTGTTAGCAAACAAAAATTTAACGGCGAATGAAGCCATAGAACACTTGTCTGCACTTATTTCAGATTAATTCAATAAAAACAAAGTAGCGTAAATTCTTCAGTGTAAGTAGAAAACGGTCGCAAAATTTTGAACGTAGACGACTCATAATCATAAATCCAGGAGATTAGGGTGCTCTGTTTTTAGATGATATTTTTGGGGGTTAGGCGATAGTTTTTCGTGTTTCTATATTAGGTCTTTAAAAAAAATCACATCGTTGCTATGATCTTTTCAAAATCTAGAGTAGATTTTTTTTAATAAAGTGTTAGAATTTTTGCGATACTTGTTCATAAATTTTATTAATTCGAAAAAACGATCGCTCATTGATAGGTTCTCGGGTTAAATTTCTGGTCGCTAGCACCACAGACATGGCTCATACTTCAGCATATGTTTGTCTTGTTAACTATGGTGCACACTCAGAGAAGTTGAAGAAAGAGTTGGCCCTTCTTTTTTCAAGATATTTCGCTAAAATAACTTTAAAAAATTATTTTGATGAATACTTTTAGAATTTGCTTTTTCTTTCAAATTCTAAAGGTAAACTTTTTGCCTGAATGTGAGCTTCTCTTGTTTATAAGATTAATTGTTTGCGTTATGCATCAGAGTACTTAGGACGTACATCTCATCCTCTCCACACAACATTTTGCGGTCATTCTGGTTGGAGTTTTAGAACTCACCATTGACAAACCCCCCATTTTTACAGTCAGAAAACAATTTTTATTGAAGTGACTATTCCGCTTCAATTCACCAGTTTTCTATTACAGCAAAATTCCAATTTCACTCCGATTTTATAATCTTAGAATCCTTGTACATTTCCAAGCTTAAACTGCTTTCAAATAACAGTGCCAGCACACGCTCACTTGATATAGTATTGATGAATAAATAATCGCATCCAGGCTGCATTCCATTTTAGACTATTCACACGGCTACTTACTTCTCATTTGTACTTTTTTTGCAGAATTTTTTTCCATTTTCAGCTGGGAATGAGACATTTGAAATTAGGCTTTATCAGAGCTTACGGATAATATTTGACGAGGTTTGTCTTTTGATTTTACTACGCTACTTTAATTTAATACTACTACTACTACGCTGCAACACATCGAACACTATTCAACCTCCCAGCATGAGTTAACACTAAATGCACGACATACCCACTCATAAGCTCAGAGATAACACCAAAGTGTTAACATCCCGAGGTTTCTTAGTGTTCAAAATAATGAATCTATCTTGTATTAAAATTTTTTCTTAATTCCCAATAGGAAATTCCTGACAGCGAGTAAGTGTGCTGCCATGTATTGTGTACAAAAGACGTTTATTTACAGAGGGTTGAACATAGCAAACATAATGCTACAAACACATAGACTAATTGATGCCATAATATGCCGTTTTTCACTTCTCAACAAAGACATGTGCGAAACTAGCTGACTTCATGTACACTTTCAAAATTCATTACCGCTTTCATCCTTGAACATTTAGATCATTGGAATGGCGTTTTTAGCACGTTGAGATGAAGATTGCTCATTGTTCTTCATGGTTACAGCGTTGTAGACGAGGACTGCTATCCATACACGAGTGGAGCGTCGCTGTTGAAGGAAGTGTGCAAGGTGCCCCGTAGGATGGACTTCACGTCGGTGCCCTGCGACACCTCAGACCAGGTCTCGCTCGAATCTTGCTTGACCCTTTAACGTCCAAGAGGACCATACGGTCCTCTTTCAAAAGTAGCCTTAATAAATTGTATTCGTCGCTACATTTTTTCCCTAATGTGTTCTTTGAAGTTCACTGCCGAGTGGCAGTTTCTTTTTCGTTTTGGTATCGGAGACAACCTGATGGCGGCGCCCGTCTAGTGACGGTGGGTGTGATGACGGCAATATGAGTACAAAAATGCTCACGTTAAAGGGTTAAGTCTCCAGCCTTCATTTTGCGCTCCATACTACAGCAGAATTCCATTCTGTGACACACTTGTTGATTTAAATTTGGGGCACCTGAGCTGCTCAGGAAAAAATCATGAGCAATACTGACGTTTCTTGTCTTGAACAAATACTTTTGAATTATTATTTTTACCAAACTTTCATTTAGTACTGAGCATCTCAGTTATATAAATGAACAATCATTTAAAATTGCTTAGTTGTGTTCTACATCTCTATAGCAAAAATAGTTGGCGTTATACATAGGGATACTGTGGTTGTTTATGAGGAGTACAAAGTCTCAATGTGTCTTTATGTGTCTCAAAAATGTATTGTTGTATTTTACTGTGCCTGAAGTATACTAGAGAAATTTCCCATTAGTATGTTGGAATATGTAATATGCTACGTAGAATCTACAGTAATACATTTCGTAACTTTTGATTGCTAGAAAATGCTAAATGATCTCTAAAAATTTCAAAGACTCGCATCAAACAAAATTTAGCGTATGCTGAATTTAACACAAGCAAATTTTCCTGTTTGTATTGTAATTCGCCAATGGAAAAGAACAATAAATAGTCGTCCTTTTACAAATGATGTAAAATTGAAGAACAAAAATTTTGTCACACATTCTATCCCATCGTTGCGTTGCAGATGAGTGTGAGCCAAAGAACAAAAATTTTGTCAGCGTCGGATAAAGAACAAAAATTTTGTCCTACATTCCACCCAGATGAGCGTCGGGCGCAAGTTGCTGTACAAGATGGAGCCTGCGTACAGAATCCGGAGCCGCGAGTCCGACATCCAGTACGAGATCATGAGCAACGGGCCCGTCCAGGGTAGGTTGGGGTCGCAGTAAGAACAATGTAAATTAGGGATCACTTCTATCGATTAAAGCTTAAGTTTAATGCTAACCGCCTTAGTAACCGCATTCTTATTCATGCCAGTTCAAACATCGCAGAGCCAAGTAGGTGCTACGTGAAGTGTGTGCCCTAAATCCCGCAGATTTTATTTGACACTTCCTCAGACATCAGTATCCTGGACTTTAAAGAGCAAATCCCTTTGAATAAACGTCATTTAGCCGTAAATATATAGAGTGTGACAGTAATTTATGCAAAATTATTAGTCAGAACTGATCAAATAAGTGTTTTTTTTAGGTTTGATTTCTCGGTCATGGAAATTATATCTTTCGTATTTTTTTTGAGCTATTCAAATGTCAACATTGAGAATCAATTTCACTATCTTGAAACGTTCTAAGCCTCGTTATTTAGTGTCGCTAAGAGATTTCAAATGCAGTTCCTGTGTATCGGTGTTGTCATACGTTTTGCTGTACTGGTTTTAGAGCAAAGATAACAAACATTATCTTTGCCTGTGCATTTTAACCCTTTACGGACGAATTATTGACTTCTGCATTAGAAAAAAACTAATTTAGTTTTTGAATCATGAACTCGTCGTTATGATCGTATTTAGGGTTCAGTTTAGGATTATCCATGAAAACGAGCAATGCATGAATTGGTCTAAAATAAGTCTCGAAATAAATTTTTTTTGGCAGCAAAAATGCGAGTTGAGCAAGACTTTTTCGCGTACCGGAGCGGCGTGTACGCCAGCTCAGGCCTGAGTGACCCGTATGCGGTGGGTCACCACTCCGTGCGTCTCATTGGCTGGGGCGAGGAGTTCTCAAACTACAACTCCCAGCCCGTCAAATACTGGGTAAGAAAGAAAGAAAAACAGTTTTTTCCAATAAAGTCAAAACATGAAATGTTGGACATTGATCTTTAAAATACCTTAATATTTATATCTTAACTTGAGACGCACACATGGGTATCGTGATCGATGCCCATGCCGGTTCTTTGCGGATCACGGGAATCCATCTAAACGTTTATTGATTCAAATCCAATATATAGATGCTACGAAATTATCTGGTTTGTCTTAAGCGAAAACTTGATTCTTTCGATTCTTTTCATTGTTACTCTCGTAAGTAAGTATTTTGGATAGCTTTGTGTAATAACGGAAATCATGTATCATAAACATTAGTTTTAATGAATTTCTGTTCAAAATCTCACTGAACATTGGCAAAAAAAGCCCAATCATTGACTGATAAAGTTGTTGACTCCTACTATCCAAAGAACAGTAAACAAAAATAAAATATTTCCGGAAAGTGTAGAAAAAAGCTGACATGTTGGATTTTTTAAACTCCGTGATTCAAAATTACTTAAGTCTAATTTGTTAAAGTAAAACAAAAGCAATTCTAATGCCTATGGCAGTGGTCGCGGTGATACAATTTATACATGCAGTACACAGGTAGTTGTGGGATTGTCACTTCATTTTGGCATTCGGATTTCAGAGTCCTTATATATACATTTAGAATTTTTCAATGGTCATTCATTGATGAGCTGAGTGCTCACTCTCTGAAACAGTAAATCGTTGACTTGTAAGTTCATTTAGTTTACTGTGTATTATATCATTTTTTATCTAATTTTCTTTCAAATACCTTAGTCTATTGTAATTTAATAAACATCTAATTTTATCTTTTGATGTTTCATGATTATTTGTTCATAATGAGTTTATGGCTTGAAAATCCTAGGAAAATGTTCCCAATTTATGTATTATTATCTCTCGAATTCATTGTTAATATACTTCACAATGAAGATGTTCTCAGAAGCTAACTCAATTTTACCTCTTCAATTCATAAAAGATAGCGCAAATTTGTCGACAATGGCAGTGACGTTACAATTTTTTTGAGTGCGCCTGGAAATTTAAAAATTTGAAAATTGGAAATTTGGTTTTACCTGCATACCATTTTACCGAGGAATGCTGGTCACACTCATCGAACTTGTCGTTTTCTAATTTCTCCCTCTCATTCTAACTTTGAACACCATTGCACAAGGGGTTTATATCAACAGATCATTTCTACTGATGAATTCATGAATTTCGATACGTGCTCTGCAAATTCTAGTCCAAGTATTTTACAGTCCTAGTACATTTATTAATTCAAACCATGAACATTGCTTGTGCGGGCCAGTTAAGAAATTTTTATGGTCGAACACAAATTTCCTCGGAATCTTTCAACGTAACATTTTTTCAGCAGTGGTGAATTCTTTGTAGATTCATGGTTTTACTACATCATAACATGTGACACGAGTATTGTCAAAAGTCCCATGAATATAATGAAAAGTTCCAAAAGTTTTTGGTATGCGTATCGCAAAAAATACTGTGTGCATCAAAAATAAAACATAACTTTTAAATTCCAAAGATTTGCACAGTACGCACATGTTTTCGGGATATACGTTGAGCAAGAGGACATGACGGTTGTGCGACTACGATTTCCTTAAAAACCACGTGTTTAATCGAGACATCTATTGACATGGGTACCAACCATGGTAAACATGGTACCAACCCAACTAATGATAAAACCGTTGCTGCTCCTAGCTCGTCGCTAACTCGTGGGGAGAGGGCTGGGGGGAGCGAGGATTTTTCAAAATCCGTCGTGGCGTGAACGAGTCCGGGATCGAAGAGAACATCCTGGCGGTGAGAGCTGGTCTGCTCACTCACTATCCCCCTGGACTGACAATCGACGGAAACTCCCAGTGGTTCTACGATTAAACCCGACTCCACGAGCGAGAGTTAAAATTCCTGTCGCCATGAGTGGACATTCAAATTTCGCTAAGCTGCAGTGTTACGACCTCGATAGATTAGTTTTGTTTACTGTGGAAACCTTCCACCAAATTTATGCCTGGATCTATTTTCAAATTCTTTGTGTGCATGTAGGAATGACTGTAGTAGATGTTTCATTCTCGTAAGTTCTTAAGTCATGGGCTTGCTTATGAGCTGGATTTATGTTGTGTGTTTGTCGTGGACACTTCCTTGTTCCTGAAGTTTCTCTTAAACGCAATTGAATGCAGGTGTCTCAAACACGCAACCCTACTAGGCTAAATTGATTTTTTGTAAATCTTTTTCAAGACAACTGTGGCTAATGCTTTTCCAAACGTTTAGTACGAGGCTTTTAAAGCATTTTAATTCTGTTGCCAAACGCTTAAATATTGCGCAAATTAAAGTCTTGTCTGCCGAAAATTGGACACCGAAACATCATGTTTCAATAAGTTGAGCTTAATTCCTGTACACTTCAGGCTGCTGCAATCCTCTCTTTTCCCGGTGCAGCAGAATGTTTCCGACAGATCGACATTAGTAGCAAGCCCGACTGTATGGTATCAATTTCCCATAGCCTCTGTTTTGCATTTTCATCGTAATTAACTAATAAACTTGTATTCACTTGTGAATATGCTTTGTTGTTATATCTGTTCTTCTACTCTTGCATAAATGTCGAATGGTTGAGTGACAAGAATATCGACCTACAGAAACATCAGGATCTCGTTTACAACCTTTCTCCAGTCGACTTTTTAGCAATAACCGCACTCTTGAGAAAAAATGAGAAAAATCTCAAATTATAGTGATCATAAATGGTATAATTTCTTTCAAAAATGATCGCAGTCACAGAAATGCAGGCAAACTTCAGATGCTTCAACATAAATCTCGAGTGCCAAGTTATTTTCATTTGAAGGCCGAGAATGAATCATTTGACTTCTTTATGTCCGATTCGAATACATTGTGTTGGCGGTAGTAATGTACATTTGTTGAAAATTGGTATTGTTGTGTTTGTGTCGATAATTACAAACTAACATGTTTGTATTCTCGTAACGAATTTGTTCTCGTTTGATTGGTCACACTTTGTCCATTTTGCTCTCGGCATGGAAAATGAAGCGACTTTTTTCTATCTATAATGTTTTAAATTGAAATTTTTTTTATTGAGTTTTTGTCATCAGTATTCTGTGTAGCAGTGCATATTAACATTTGCTTGTGGAGATCTGGCTTCTTCACAGTATATTCCTAAATGAATCAAATGCCAACTGATGAATAATTGAAAATTGTAATGAATAGTGATCATGAGAACCAGATCAAAATCACTAAAATAAACTTAGCCATCAAGATCAAAGTACGATTGTTCTTTTGATCTTCGATCATAGAAATTAAGCTTGAAGATGGATGTCGGACTCAGTCTATACGAACTGCGACATTGACTGTCAGCAAGGCGGCTCGGCACAACTGCACTAAAAACATTTCTGAATTGAGAAGAGTGGATCTAACTCCGCATGCGCAAATTGAGAAGAGTGGATCTAACTCCGCATGCGCAAATTGAGAAGAGTGGATCTAACTCCGCATGCGCAAATTGAGAAGAGTGGATCTAACTCCGCATGCACAAATCTGAAATCGGTCGGATACGTGGTTTGGCGCTGCCCTCTCTCTGTCTCTAAATAATTCTTTCTATTATACGAGCACTTCAAGTAAGAACTGAAATTGTTTCCATTATTTTATCGTACTGAAACCTTACCCTTGCAAGAGGTCAATGAATATTGTTGCGTCCATTTTGGTACGACATTACAATACATGTTGTCTCTGTGATGTATGCGCTCACTGTACTTTGCCACTCTTATATTATATGGACCTTCAATTCTCAGAAGTATTTATTCAATTTCGACATCATGACATGCTATCGCAATTTTTGTTCTTCAAGAGGTCTTCCTTAGAAGGCTTCTAGAAGTCTTCCAGTGCCTTAGGTACAATGCGTCCAGCGCACCACGCGCATGCGCCACCAATACGCTTGGCTCCATCACTGCCTTTCTTGTTGTGAATGAGTGTGCTTAACCGTTTGTCTGTGAAATGAAATCACCGAATTTCGTAGTTGTTTCGTTAATCTGATGCCTTTAATGAACGAAGTGTGGCTTTTTTTGCCACTTTCTTGACACCGTTTACCTTAGTCTTTGAAACTTTATTCAGTTGACTTCAGAAATATCACATCGTTCACAGATTGAAATATTACACATATTATTTGCACGTATTAATCACGAAAAAAGAGCAATAATTCAGTGCACCAGACTCTCAGAACTGCTAAATGTTACGGGTTCCGTTCATTTAGTACAGGGATTTTTGAGTGGGGAATCATCAATTTAAATAAATAATCTAATCTTACAATGCTCTTCCTTATATCCTTATTGCCTTTCATACTTTGATCGTTCTTTACTGATCGCCGTCATTATACAATTGCAAAAAAATTTCTGAGCTCTTGATCTTTTGGGAGCGATTTGCAAGCCTGTCAAGAGAGTTTCTCCATAAGCTTTTCCTACCCTTTTCTCTGCTGTGTACAATCTTCAGGAAAGATGTTTACTCAGGCGAATGTACCGCGTAGTTGCGTTTCGGGACTCAAGTTGAGATTCTTTTCATTTAAAGGTTAACGCCCTACCTATGCGTACTGATAGCCAAGATAGAACAGAGACAAATAGATTAGTGGGGGCTGACACAAGATCGTGAAGTCGAAATTACTCCGAAGGAAGAGAATTTCTTCAGCTTCCTTCATTCGCACCGTGAGTAAACATAGGTAAGCGAGAACCAAAACATCCAAAAAAGATTGTAAAATAATTAAGAGAAAAGTAGTTTCCAATGAAAACAAATATGTATAACTTTGGTCAAAAAAGAAGCAAACCCTGAAGCAATCTTACTCTTCTAAAGCTAAGAAGAAAATCAAAGCCCTGCAGTATGACCGATCTGAGAATGATGGCAAACGCAGAACGAAATGAGAGCACGCTGCTGATGTCTTGAAAAAGACAAAATTTTGTTCTAGAAGCATTTACACATAGCTGCTAAACAAGAACACACAAAAAAAATTATTCACTGATGACCATTTTCAGAAAATCAAAGAATAAGCTTTTCTTTAAACAAGAATGAAAAGAAACGTCCAAATAGGAAGATGGACATTCGTCAAGCCAAAAATGGGGTTCATACTCTTTAATCTAACCATGTAGGAAAAAAAATAATCATCAGATCGTCAAGTTTCCTCTTCAGTGACGTGATTGAAAGCTTCGCTACTCTGTTAGAATGTACCATCCTTAGTACAGATTTGACTCGCCGTTGACAGCGTTTCATCCATTGCCCCTGAGTGAGGCCAGCGGCATGTTAGCACAAGTGAAGTCATAAATACTGCGTTTGCTCAATATGTGATCATGGTCGGTAACACTGGTTCCAAAAGTAAGAGTGACAGCGGGATCATCACTCGCATTGCACCGCATTGTCGTCACCAACGCAATGTACTGCGACCACGCTGAAGTGCAAATCCAACATATTTGTTCATTAAACGGTGCACTTAGTCCTCATGTAGAAGCATATCTGCCAAATATCTACAGAGGCCTGAAGACGATAACAAAAATAGCTACGCTGCTTCATTTCCTTGATGAAAAACATATTTTCATCTATTTTCTATTTTGAAAAAGATTTTAGAGTAAAATTCAGCTGAAATTGAAATTTTAGAATATAATTTGTTAGAAATTAGAGCTTGTTCAAATGAGTGTTTTCAGAAAAAAGGCCGCTTTGGGTGGGAGATAGAGGGAGCTTCGTTCCCCCTCCCTGGACGAGGAAAATATTTCTGTTGAACATGAGCGAATATGGGATTTAATGGGATTTATTTTGAGACTTTTCCTTCAAGCAATTGCTCATCAATTTTCCTATTTCTAAAGAAAAGAGACATTTGAAATGAACATTCACGCAACCATCAAAAATTCGTGTTCCGATTCCATTTCTTTTCTCTTACATTTCTTTTCTCTCTCGAGCAGAAAAAAGTTTTTTTTATTAATTTTCAAGTAGAAAACAGATGAAAAATTTGATGAATTTCATTTCAAAATGAACTTGAAGCGTTTCCGTTTAACAGAAAATAAACTATTTTTTGTTCAAAATTATTTTATACGGCTCAAACCAGGGAGTTACTTTCTTAGGGTAACATTTTTAATTTCATTGGGTAAAACCTCGTCACTACCATGTTTATGTTCGCACATGTTGGATCTAAGCGGGAGGCGAGAGAGTTCAAGTGGTTAGAAGATAGAAAAATTTTACCCTACCCGGTTGAAAAGGGTCTTTTGTACTCTGCATGATAGGTCAATAGACTATGTCTTCTTATTACCCAGCTGAGGCTGGCAGAAATTTATCGACATCTCGCAGCATGTGGTGAGTTCTAAACTTGATAGTCGCTTGTATTCAATCATGATGCTAACTTGTTACATTTCTGGGGCAGTAGATGTTCCTCAATTGTGTGAGGTCTAAATACGACTCATCCATGCGTTTGAAAGCATTTTGGGTTCTGTACCTTGGAGCTATTTGATAGATGTTTAGCATATTTTAGAAGTGTGGAAATGTGTACAAACTTCTTCACTAATTTAAAATTTCACATACCAAATTTTAATCCCATTACTAAAATATATGTTCATAGTAAAATTGATAATTTTGCACTGTTGCATTTATCTGTGCTGAAAGTTGAAATCGTTGTTAATCCTATATTTTTAGACATGTTCTGCATCAACATAACTGAATATAATCACACATTCCTTTGATTTTACTAGTTATGAGATCAAGAGCCTAACTAGAAGTTGTACAGCTTGTGCTTTTCTAAGATTCACTATTTTCAACTGAGTCTAAAATTTTTTAGGTAAAAAGAAAATTCAAATCAGGATATAACATACATGAGCTTGGTACTTAAAATCTTTGCTGGATAGTGGAGGCACTAATCCAAAAATGCTGTCAAAGAATCAAATAATTGATAACAGTCAGTTTCCAAAACAATTGGAGAGCAATTTGGTGTTAGAGTATTGTTTAACGTTTCTTTTGCATATATGTATGGTGTTGTGGTCGTCCGTAGATTCTCTGTTGAGATGCTCAATTTGGATTGCAATTTATTTCTTTTGTCGTGACATGTGGTATATGTCACATTAATTTATTTTTATTAATAAGGCGTGACTTATGTCCTCGCCATAATTTTGATATATAGGTAGCTATAGGTATGCTGCCACCACCTTTAGAGTAAGGGAGGTCAATATCGGGTTTAATTTGCTCACGGAAATTAAGAATTCCGTTCCAAAGAATCACTAAAGGAACACATTCAATAACGTTTTACACGAATGACATTCTGCTCGCTGATGCGTTATTTTTGAGACATAGCAATAATTACGTTCAGATAGGAATAACATTATATGGTCGGCTGCTTAGTCGCCGCAATGTTGGGTCACGCCCACTTTTCTGGCGGGAGACGCCCACTTCTTGCCGAGAAAATAACGGCCTTGGTTTGCGTAAGTTAAGGTAAGCTATTTTAAGTTGATTTATGTTATTTTAGGTTAGTTTATTTAACTAACCTAATATAACCAACCCTAACCTCACCCATCCTTACGTCAATACCATATTACAGCATATTGACGTGTACGTTCCTTCACTTTTATATACGACGTTTCTATAACTTCAAAGTTGAAAAATTCGAAAATTACGCATCGGCAAGCAGAATGTCATTTGTGTAAAACGTTCTTAAATGTGTTCCTTTAGTGATTCTTGGGAATGGAATTCTTAATTTTCATGAGCGCATTAAACCTGATATTGACCGTAAGGGAAATTGAATATTTATAATATCAAAATGAATGAACTGATAATGATATTTGGTAACGTTTATGCCTTTGCACGATGCCTTTTATGTGTTTTCTCATCTTTTCAGAACACAGGTATTGATACACTTGTAACCAAGATGAAGACATACTTATAAAAAATCAATTAAACGCGCATTACAATCAGATTCTAGTGAATAACAATTTCTGTTACATAAATGGTACTAACACAATATTTCGCTTGCTATATCAAAATAGACCTACGACCTGAGGACAATTTAAGGTTGGGTTAACAATGTCACCAAATAAAATGAGAAACTCATCTTAAATGTAGAGATGGCATGGGGCCTTGGGTGCCGAGATGGTGGAATGCCGGCCAGGCACCTTGGTGTGGTCGTAAATCAGGGTTGCCACATCCTTGACAAATCCTTGAATTGTCCTTGTATAAATGAAAATGTCCTTGTAAAATGAAATGTCCTTGCCATGTCCTTGTAGAAATCAATTTCTGTCCTTGCCATGTCCTTGTGAAATTTCATTTGTGTCCTTGTTGT
>JACJUY010002691.1:0-24676 GCA_014220935.1 Platorchestia sp. MABIK
AGAGGGATGACTGCGGACAGAAGTGAGTGGGGGCAGTGCATAAGAAGGTAATTTTATTTTTGACGCTGTACTGGGAGCTTGCCCGCGTGTGATGGGGTTCACCTGTCCTGTGCGGGGGGAGAGGCTGCGCTCAATGAAGCGGTCGGGGTAAACCAGCTATGGCTATAGGGCCTGACTGTGGAAGGTGGTTGTGCTGGGCTGCTGCTGATCCTGGCAGTTCTGGTGCGGCCAGTGCTGCCTCTCTCGCATCCTGGTGACTAAGGATGTTGATTGTGGCCTGCTGTCGGCTTCTCTCCCATAGGGAGGAGAGGCCTGGTAAATGTGTGTATGTGCCTTTTAAACACCACCTGAAATAGAATTACCCGGTACTTTTTTGTTGGTTTGAAATCTTCATTAGAGACAGCGCAACATTTGTGTTCTGTGCAGTCATGTGATCAGCCGGAAATGATGCCGCTGGCCAGCTTCCAGCAGAAGTTCAGACCGCGGCCACCCCTCGGTCTCGTGACGCCCCCCCGTCCGCTGCTGCCCCGCACCGTGTCGGGGGACACCCCCACCAAACCCCCTCCCTCCCTCTCAACCCTGGACAGCCCCCCCTTCATCACCAACGACCCCATACTGGCGCAGTCACCGCGGGTGCCGCCCGCACCTCTGGCGCTGGGTGACATGGTCGGCCAGTACCCGGTGGAGCAGCTGCTGCATCTCGTCAAGCTCTGGAAGTTGCTTGAGAGCAAGGCAGAGAAGGTCCGGCATCTCGAGCAGCTCAACAGCGGTGCTGAGAAACTCAGGTACTCTACTTGGTACTGCTTCGTAAATTGGGCCTCTGCATGGGTATGGCATTGTTAAAAACTATCCATTGTATTTTCGTGCTTCGTTGAGGTCGAGCAACGGGCAGATCCTCCTGCAGAAGTTAGAAAACTTCTTGACCTTTGATTTACATCACAATCGCAGCTCGAAATTAGATGATTCGTGTCGTGAGACTTGGTCGTGAGCTTACTTTTGACTCTTTTTGTAGGTTTTTGTTTTCTCTCTCCTCTCGTTTTCATTTTCTCATCGCTTTCTCTCGATACTTTTTTTCTTATGTTATTCTCGCTTTCCTTCCTCTCTCATTTTATCTTCCTGGTCATTCTTTATCTTAATTTGTATTCATTTTTTACCCGTGTTCTCTCCTATCTCCTGTTTTTCTTTAGGTTGTTCTTATCCTTTTCTGTTTTTATTTTAATTTTTTCATTTTTTTCTTAGTTCAATAGTTTTTCGTTTTTTCTCATTTTTATTTATTTTTTCTCATTGAAGTCCATGCTCACGGTTGTTATTTATGTTTTTATTAGCTTGAAAGATTTGAAATTGTTCTAGTTTTGGGAACCACTTCCGGTGGTCAGTGTAAATTCACTTTTCCGTTCCCGCGCTCATTACAGAAAGAAAACATGTAGACACCTTCGTTGGAATTGTTTTGCCCATGTCAACCCATTGTTACTTCTGTGATCCTTGGTAGAAATGTTTGAAGTTTCTCCCCTCTGACGTTTAGATTTTCTTACTTCCATTCTTTCTCACTCTACTTCTGCATTGAACTAGCTTTTCATTTTGGTCTTCTCAAATACTCCTTGCTAATAACAAAATACGTTACATTCTCGTGGGCCGGCAGATACTCGAGGGGTCACCTATATTGTATTTTTACTTGTGTTTCATCCTGCTGTCTCTCAGTCAGTCTGTAACTTTACACTTTCATTGTTATGCATACATTCCAAACTAACTTGATCTTAACTTATTTCTATAGATTTGTACCTAAAAACTCCTAACATTGAGCGTGGAATTGTTAATTAGGACACTGAATCACGGTAAAGTAAATTATATATGTTCCCTTATGCTAGCGCTCGAGACTTGAGAATTAGCAATTTGGGTGACACTGCCACCAGGTATGTAAACCTCGTTGTAGTGATGAGTGTTGGGGTTATCAAGCTACTGAATTTTGGACGTGGAGTTGTAAATGTTAGACACTACCTCGAGTATGTCGATCTGAATCAAGCACCCTCTGCATGCTAGCATGGCATTTATCAGTCGCCCTCGCATTCAGGCAATCGTTTGATATCCACTTCAATTTCGGTAGCGCCGGCCACTTACATAGGCCCTGTTTCTTAAGGTTTCATGAGAGATCGAGAGATAAAATGACACTCGCAGAGTTCACTAGTTGTTCAATAATGGCCAATGAAGCACAGCACGAGGTGGAACAAGCGCCAACCATTAATCGTCAGATCAATTGAAATTTTATCAAATCCTCCGAGTAATTGATCAAATCGAACTTATAAGACAATGCTAAATTCTAGATTTGAATCCTACTCTAGCTCTAGCTCTTAACTCATGCTCTTACCTTTATCGAGGTCACGTTGTAGCACTGGATTAAATTGATCAATGTCCTGCCTTGAATTATCCTTAACTGCAAAAAATGACCTGAGGTCTATAAAACTCAGAAATCAAACCTAAATAGATTTGTAGTTTATCGAATCAATAATTTTGAAAACTCAAAAAAAATGGGTGCCATAAAAAATTTAACTAGTCAGCCACAGACTCACTCAATCACATCTGTGTCGCTATTGTAATTCGACAAAGCGTCGCTCTAAATCCAACGGAGCTATGGAGAGCGATCTAGCATCACCCTACTTATAGTCGAGTCCTCCCACCCTTCGTCCGGACTCCACTCTGCTTTCTCTTCGAGGCTCAAAGAGTTGGGAGACGAGGGAGAGTGTAGGAGAGGTGGGCCAGAGCCACATTCCCGCTTCCCTATCGTAACTTTTTTGAAAACGTCCGACGTTTCCCCGTGTGACGATCGTGGCGACCTTGAGGTCTTCTCCCTTCGAGGGATAGAATCATTATATCTGTGGGAAATGGCTCTGCCAGTTAAGAAAATGCGAGGTCCCGAGTTGAAAGTTAAGTAGTCCTTCTTTTTCGTGAAATAGAGTAGGATTTTATTAAATTACGGACCATCTATCTTCAGCTCGCTATTGTCCTGTTTTTCAGCACCTACTATTTTCTCCAATTTTCATCTTGTTTCATAACTTTCTCAACTTACTTTCTACGTGCAGGGGTTTTGTTTCAGAACACACCTGTGTATAAATTCCCTTCTCTTCAAACTCCATACTTGATGGTGCCCCCCGTATTCCTCTCTAGGGTATGTAAAATGGATATTTTGGTACTTACAATAATCACTATTTAGTTGCGTTAGGTATTTACATGGATCCATCTAATCATTGTTCATTTAATTTTTGGTCATTTATGTGCACATTTCCTAATGTATTTACATGAATATCCCCTCAGGGGGATACAACTGTTGTATCTATGGCAATTAGCACTCCCAGGGGGACTATGTGAGGGCCCGATCTAAACGTTAGGTAGGCTTCCTTTTTGTTGAAATAGAATAGGTTTTGTTCAGTAACGGACCTTTTTTTTTCGGTTCGCTGCTGTCCTGTTTTTCAACACCTACTACCTTCTTCGTCAACTTTTATCATGTTTCATGAACATCTTTCTCAACTTACTGTTTCTATGCCCCTTCTGCAAAGATTCTGTTTTTTTTTATCTCCATTCTAAATGGTGCCTTCCTCTCTTCGGAATACTTTTTTCAGCAGTTAGGGAGGCTTAAACTTTTTTTTTGCAGTTAAGGAGGCTTAAACTTTTTTTAGTGGATAGGGAGGCTTAAAATTTTTTTTAGTGGTTAGGGAGGCTTAAACTTTTTTTTAGCAGTTAGGGAGGCTTAAACTTTTTTTAGCGATTAGGGAGGGTTAACCTTTTCTTGCGGTTAGGAAAGCTTAAACTTTTTTAGCGGATAGGGAGGCGTAACCTTTTTTCATCGGTTAGGGAGGCTTAAACTAAGTAATAATCTAACCTTGCCTGTCAGGTGCACCGGAGAGACGGTGAGCGGCGCGTTTCAGCGCCGGTATGCGACGCTGGTGCTCGAGGTGGACCAGCTCAACGAGCAGCTCAACTCGGAGCTGCTGCAGGTGCACCAGTTCTGCCAGCAGATCAGCGGCGGCTCCTCCGCTGCTGCCGCCCCCACCCTCCTGCCCGACCAGATCAGGGAGCGCTGCATGGCAGAGTCGCTTGCTGTTGTGCAGGTCCGTGCTGCTGCTGCCTGTTGTGGGTGTGGTGCTGTGGGTGGTGTGTGTGTGTGTATTCTGGTGGTGTTAGTGTGTGTGTGTGTGTGTATTCTGCTGGTGTTAGTGTGTGTGTGTGTATTCTGGGGGTGCTGGTGGTGTGTATAGTGGTATTGTATGCTGCTGTTGGTGGTAGTGTATGTGCCACTGCTACTAGTGGTGGTGTGTGTAGCAATGGTTGCGTGTACCACCACATGCTGCTGTTGGCTTTGTATATGCGTACATTAAAGAGTATTTAAACCCTTGACTCAACCAGTCGATTGTCAAGAAGACCGATCCTAGAGCTATGAGTTTCACCCTGCCTAAGCCACTCGTGGGAACAACCGCACAAGGAGCCTATCAAGCAGAAATAATGCTACTGCACTAGTAGTAGTGCAAAAGCACGAAGTTAAATGATTACTTTTACTGACGCCCAACTCAATAGTGCTAATAAGGTACCTCAGCACTCGACCGACACCGGCGCAACTTACAAACATATCTCAATGGTGGAGCCCTTTTATTAATCCGATAGCGCGCAAGCGATTTGTAATACACGAGATCTGTGCCAGCAGCCAACCACTCGTCACGCCGCCCGGCACCCTTCACAACATAGCGGGGTGCCGTGCTGTGTTGTAGAGAGTAACTGTAGGTCACAGCAAAACGTTGCTCTCAAGCACCGACCATGCGAGCTATCTATAACTTCGGCGCGTTGGTGAAGAGAATTGTGACGTCATGACATGCAATAGATTGAAATCCAAAATTCAGGGTGATCTTTCTCATTTAGGAAAAAATCGCCAGTAGAATGTCCAATCTGCATGGGTTCAAATGAGGTCTAATTTAATTATTGGGTACTGGGCAGTGTATTGTGTTATTGTCCCTGATATGCCATTTATTTATCTCAGTGCCAGACTATTCCTATCTTAATATGATATTTTAGCCGGCTCTGTGAATGGTCTACAGGGCGTGGCCAATTCTTTTCAACATCGTGTACAATGATTCTTTATTGTTCTGTACTAAATATTTGACACTCTTCAGGTGGGGACAACTACTGTATCTATGGGAATTAGCACTCCCAGGGGGAAAATGTGTGAGGGCCCGAGCTGAGAGGTAGGTTGGCCTTCTTTTTGTTGAAATAAAATATTTTTTGTTATGTTATGGACCACCTTTTTTCGGTTCACTGCTACCCTGTCTTTCAGCACCTACTACTTTCTTCTTCAACTTTAATTTTGTTCCATGAACTTCTTTCTTAGCATACAGTTTTTATGCACTTTGTGCGTAGATTCCGCATTTCCTTAACTCCATTCTAAAGGGTGTCTTTCTCCTTCTTCTCTTTGAATATCTTTGTTGTGGTAAAGGGAGGCTAAAACTTTTTATAATCAATCAATCATTTAATATGCAACATTGTTTATTTTCTTCTTCACGTTGGGCGTGTGAGAATTTTGGTTTACTTCAAATTTTTAAGAGTCGTCAATTAAACAGTTTACTTTCTCTTTATGATCTCAACAAAAATTCAGGAAACTGACAATCTCTAATTTCTGGATATAAAACTACACCAAAATACGACCTTCGGAAAATAGGATATAAAACTACACCAAAGTACGACCTTCGGAAAATAAATCACATTCGTTTGAAGTTATCAGAATCCTTTGGAAATTTGCACAAAGTCAGCCACATCCTATCAAGAAGAAAACTAAAAATCCCACACGGTGCACTGATCCATCCGGCATTGAAGGCTGGGATGGTGGCACTCACAAAAATGAAACTGACGGTATTCGCAATGCATAAAAAGCTATTCGGGGCTAGGCTCCAACTGAGAAAACAAAGCTCATACAAATGATTCGTTACAAACTTGAAAACTCTTCAACTTATTTGTGATGACAACCAAGTTTCTCTTGGATATTCTAGGTTTTAAATACTCCAAGCCAACGAAATTTTGCAGTCAATTCATTTGCACTCAAACTGAATATATGACGAGAAATGGAAATAAGCTCGTAGGGACATTCAATAGCCAGATCCAAGGAAAGCTTTCATGTCGGTAGCACCAAAATCGAGAATTTAATACCTGCCGATGTTTGTGACGCCCTCACCTTTTCAGCTTCAAAAGTAAGCTGGAGTCGCTCATGATCCCCAGTTATTAGACAAAAAATTGATGAATATCAAAATGAAATAACCAAGCAGGTTGAGAAAATGAAAAAACAAATAATTTTAAACTCAATTCATCACTTTGAATAATGAGCATAATGAAAGTCAAACTCTGGAGCTACCATTAAAAAATAACCTCTTATTTATGGCGAAAAACGTTTACCAGAATATCCAACAATTTCCTCTCAGTTTGGTATTAGTGTATCTTACTTGCATTATTTCTTAGTTCAAAGTTGGGAACATCGTTACTGTAGGGTATGTACCATGTTTTTTCCTAAAAACTGGTTTACCTCTTGATAGCTTGTCATAGAAGTCTCATTGCTGATTCGTCACATGATGCTAATGCAATGAGAATGTGGATTTTATAAGGGATGTTGCGATGAGAAAATGGATTATTTTATCAAGGACTAGTGTGCACGGCCCGTCAAAAATGACGGGATTTAATACTTTTCTTGAACAAATTTTCCAGATGTGGATGCCAAACAAATATATCCATCCTAACAGTACCCGTGATGAAAATATTGTCCTTGCTTACACGCCCATACGCCCGTCAAAAATGACGGGATTCTAAATTTTCCTTATAATTTCTTAACAGATGTGAATGACAAACAAAGATACCCATCCTAATGGTACCTGTCTATGATATATTTAACCATGAACTCTGAATGTATATGGCCCTCGACCATTCGGTTGCACAACTTCAGCTCCCATTGAGGCAAACGACACTGAAGCATTATAGTTCCTTATATTTTCTTTAAAATGTGAGTAGTGAGGATCATCAGGATTTGATAGAAGCGATCAGAGGTACGGTGGAAATTCTCTTCTTAATGGAGGAATAACCTTCCCTTTGTGGCAACAATTGTTGAATAACCCGTCGGAAGGCTTTCTTTCTGGAAAATGCTTGGCTTGACATTTTGAACAAAGGACGTTCATTTCACCACAAAAATTAGTAACTGTGTCAGTATCGTTGTAAGTATTATTGTTGACTTATAAAAACATGTCTTTGCGCTCTATCATTTCTCATAGCATTTCTGTTTATATTCAATCGGCCATTTCTCTACTGCACATTCACATTTTGACGAAATAATGTCACTCTCTCTCATATTTTGAAGTCTGAAAAGTTGTTCGTCTGCGCTCTCTTCTTCGATTCTTTGTCGCATTCTCAGTCGCATTTGTTCTCGTCTCTGAACTCTAGCTTCATCATTTTCTATTTCAAGTCTCCGCTGCGGCACGTTGACGCAAATCTTCTAATCTTTGATTTCTTACTTCTTCACTTTCTTGTTCAATTCTTTGTCGTGTACGTTGCCGCTGATTTTCTATTCTTTGAGCTCTCGCTACATCACTGTCCTGCTCAATTCGTTGTTGCATTCTCAGTCGCATTTCTTCCCTTCTCTGATCTGTTTCTTCATCATTTTCAAGCTCAAGTCTTCGTTGTGCCCGTTGACGCCAATCTTCTATTCTTTAATTTCTAGCGGGCCTCACTTTCTTATTAAATTCTTCGTTGTTTTCTTTGACGATCGTTTTCTCTTCTCTGAACTCTTTCTTCCTCAGTTTCTTGTTCTCGTTGAGATGACGTTCTTTACCTTGATTGGCTTAGTATAGAGTCAATTCGTTCTTGAGAATAAGTGGCGTACAAATGTCTTATTTGCAGCTTAATTTCTTCTCTTTCATCCTGAGATAGCGCTGCCCTGTCTTTTCTTTTGCTCTCTCTATATCTGGTCTCCTTTTTTTTTCCTAAAGCGTTTCCATTTTTGGTTTAAAAATTTGTGCATATTTGAGATGAACTCACTTTTCTGAATGTTTTTAACCGAAAAACCTTTGACATATACATGTAATCAGTATCTATTATACCAAACACAAAAAATATACATCCCATGTTTCCTACGAAGCGGGCACCAAAAAAATTAACCAAGGGTATTATTAGGAAGTAGCAGGACCCGTGAAAATTCCACGGACAATGTCATCGTTAAGCAGGGAGGACTCATGAAAAAATTCCGACAATATTACTTACCCTAAACTATCCTAACCTTTCCTACCCTAAGAGAACATATCCTAATAAAATGTGAAACATATCATTGCAGGTAAGGGCCATCCTTCAGTGCTACACTGAGGAATTCGGTATCCATGATACCGCACACTCTGGCATCCTATGTTTCTTGAGAAGCGGACACTAAACAGATATATGAATAAATATATAAATAAACACACGACGGGTATTATTAGGTTAGAGGTTAGGTTACAAAAGATAAAATAGATTATCTAAAGGATTAGGTCACAAAGATCAAATGGATTATCTAAAGGATTAAATTACAAAGCTAAAATGAATTAGTTAATCCAGGATTAGGTTACAGTGATAAAATGTACAGTATTATATCGGGAATAGCTTGAAAGATTTATTTTCATTACCACAAGCATGTATATCAATACAAGTGACATAGGAATATCCTTAATAACCAACAGTCTTTAATAACCAACATTGTGGACTGTTGGTTATTAAGGATATTCCTATGTCACTTGTATTGATATACATGCTTGTGGTAATGAAAATAAATCTTTCAAACTATTCCCGATATAATACCGTACATTTTATCACTAACCTAATCTTACATAAAATAATCCATTTTAGCTTTGTGACCTAATCCTTCAGATAATCCATTTTATCTTTGTAACCTAATCCTTGATAAAATAATCCATTTTCTTATTGCAACATCCCTTATAAAATCCACATTCTCATTGGATTTTGCAGTATTGTTTACTTTCGCATTGAAGATATCCCAACACAAAGCCAGTCTACAAATTACGATTGCGTGCTCTCACAGGTGAGCAACTCCGCAACCCCTGAGCCTGTGACTGACAAGGACTCCCTTCACCTCATCACGGCGCTCTCAGCTCTCATGCTGCAAGTGAAGGTCAGCTGTCTCTTGAGTATGGAACTTGCCTTGCAAGATATCTGCAATTTGTGTCTTTGATTTGCCAGCTGCGCAAACTCCCCTACCGCATGGGGCAGTCCGTGCAATACTTTGTGCTGAATTTCTACCCATTTCATTGTGATGGTGTGAGAAATTTGGTGTTGTGACATGTAAACTTGCTGGTGCAGAACTTGTGCGAGGGCGACGTGAGCGCCTTCGAGCTGACGGCGCTGCAGAGCAGCATCAACTGCCTCAAGGAGGAGGTCATTGACAAGGATGCCTTCACGGACCTCGTCGCTGTGCCTCTCACGCACATCATGGCAGCGGCCTCGCAGCTCGGGCCTCTGAGTGGCTTCACTTCTTCCTGATCCTGCTGGCCAGTCTTGTCTTGGTGCCGCTGGCCAGTCTTGTCTTGGTGCCGCTGGCCAGTCTTGTCTTGGTGCCGCTGGCCAGTCTTGTCTTGGTGCCGCTGGCCAGTCTTGTCTTGGTGCCGCTGGCCAGTCTTGTCTTGATGTTGCTGGCCAATCTCTCGCGTCAGAGAATGAGCTCAGTGAAATCTTTCAGTTTCCTGAACATCAAATGCTCTGTGATTGGAAAATTATGAGATACAGCAGTATTATGGGGGATACAGCGCTCTTTCAACGAGTTCTGAACTCCCTTTTAGCATCATTATTTCTGAGGGCAGATGTCTGGTTTGATCATTTATTGACAACGCCATTTTATTTTATGCCTTTTTTTCTGGGGAATGTAGCTATGGTTGTTTTTACTGAAGCAAAATTTTAGGTTAACCGATAGTAATAATTTGTGTAGGACTTCATTTGAGCATAATTTTAACGGAATATCTCCTTGTAATCCTCCGACTAGTAATTGCTCTTGACTCATTGCAGTATATCTTGCATTCTTGTCTTCTCTGGCAATTTTTAACGTATTGATTTTGATTGGCATGTGCTGCTACTAAAAGCGATGTGCTTCTCCACCTTTCGTTGTTTTTATTCATCTTGATCTTCCTATTGGACTACCATTACTTCCGTGTTTTCCCCCTCGGAGGAATACAACTATTGTCTATGGGAATTAGCGCTCCCAGGTGGAAATGTATGAGCTGAGAATTAGGTGGGCCTTTTTTTGTTCAAATAAATGTTTTTTATGATGTCAAGGACCACCTTTTTTCGGTTCACTGCTATCCTGTTTTTCAGTACCTACTACTTTCTTCTTCAACTTTTATATTGTTTCTTGAACTGCTTTCTCAACTTACTGTTTCTATGCCCCTTCTGCATAGATTCCGCGTTCCCTAACCTCCATAGTGAATAGTGCATTCTCTTCGAAATGCTTTTTTTTTTTTGCAATTAGGGAGGCTTAAACTGGCATCTAATCCGCTTCCGTATTGTACTCCATTGAGAAATAAAAGAATGGCATCGTAGTTTTTCACTGCGCAATGTGTTGGAATTCGGTGATACAGAAGCAGTAATACTACTTCATGATATTGCTCTCAGTTTTGCTTATTTTGCAGTTCGTAATTTCTGTTGCCATTGTTTTCGGTGCTACGGACTTCATTGTGCTTCTAGGGACTCACTCGATTTGTTCCGCGTCTGTCTTGTGTTTTCAATACTCGTTCTCACGTGAATTTCATCTACAACCTCGTGTTTGCTACTTATGGATGAGGCTATCCCACACTCCGGAAAAAATTAAGTAACTTTTATTGCATGAACTAATCGCGAATTTATATTTTCAATGCAACTTGGATCCACATTTCTCCATGCATAATTGAACTGCAAAATCCTGATTTTCATATTTACTACCACGAATCAAAGTTGTGACGCTGAATTCAAAACGAAACGACCTCTCTTTCAAAAGTATCCGCGCTTGTGGACGCCCACTCTGGAGTATGTTGGGAGGAGGATGATACAATAGAGTAACTACGTAACAGGGGCATTGGTGCGAGCGGCGTGACTAAATAGCGCGACTCTGTCTCCGTCAGTCGCGTCTGAGCTCCGTTGAGACAACCTTCTTCAATTCGTTGCAGTGACCGAGCATTGCAGTCAAGTCTAGACTTAGTACAAATTTTTTCGAGGAGAATAATGATAACTGGAGTACTCGAAAACCAAGGGTTGACTTCATAGAATGTCAAAGTCTGTTGTTTCAGTTCATAAGCGCATCCTTCTCATTTATAACTTACGAGGTTCTAAAGTGTCTCTCCGCGAGTTCCTAGTTGAAATCTATTCATTTTGTGGGGGAAATCCTATTCGGGCATTTACTTGTGACTGGAGTAATTAGTGCAGTTTTTGGGCCCTTAATCTGATCAATAGGAGACCCTGCAGTGTTTGTGTTTTTATGTATATAATATGCTTTGTCTTGAATTTTTGGTGTCGATGTTAATCATGTACATAATTCAAAGTTTATTAATTCTTATTAAATCTGTGTGTGTGTAACGCTGTATTGTACAGAAATTTTATGGGTGTCTATGTTCACCCTTTTTTATTGAATAGTCTTACGGATTAAAATAAGTTCCAAGCAAATAATTTTCGCCTCTCACTGGTGTTCTGCAGACTTGGCGGCCTAACAAGTGCTTTTGGGCAATATTTGATTAACACGAAGCAAATTTTTGCTGCTTCTCACCGCGATCGTTAGTGTACATATTATCATGCGGTGCGAAGAATTAATAAAGTTTGGAATTCATTTTAAGGAGCGTTTCATTCTTGAAGTCCTTGATCATTAATGAACAAAATGCGGTTTATGTTGATAGTAAACACAAGTATAGAGTTATGTTCCTTATTAAATAAAAGAAAATTCGCCATGTCAGGAAACTTGCCAAGGAGATTTGATTACGACGGCTTCTCTCAGTTGTTCATAATTCTGTACCCTCTGACAAGCAGTGATTAACCAAACGTCAAGTACTTGCTCTTTGTTTGAAATTTCTCCAGTTTCTGAGGTGCTTGATAGGCCGCTGCGAATTGAGGACATTTGAAGACTTCGTCACCTAGCGGTAACTTCAGTGCAAAAACCCCTCAGGAGGAACACGACTAGTGCATCTATGGGAATTAGCGGTTCAAGGGGGAATATTCGAGGTCCCGAGCTAAAGGTTAGGTAGGCTTATTTTTCATGTGAAAAAGAGTAGTTTTTTGTTTTGTTACAGACCATTTTTCAGTGCACTGCTGTTTTGCTTTTCAGCACGTACTACTTTCTTCAACTTTAGTGTCAAATGTCTAAACTTGTTTCTCACCTTACTGTTTCTATGCACCTTGTGTATAAATTTCGCGTCTTAAGTCCGTACTAAATGCTGCTTTTCTCCTTCCTCACTTTGGAACGCCTTTGTTGCAGTTATGGAGGCTTAAACTAACTTTTAATCCAGTACAGAAACAGTTAGTACTTCCATGTACAGGAAAGTAACAGAGTTTCGAAGCAATATAACTTATAAGGGATTTGTTAGAAAGAAATGACCTAAGTTGGGTGATTAATTGCATATATGAGACAACTTTTTTAGGCATTTCAAACGCTTGGGAGCGATGTACGTGCAATTTGTCATTGATTTTCAGCAAGTTTTAGCCCCGCGTACGGTGCTACACATTTTATAACTTTTTTTATTCAATTGAAGCAAGTTATTTTAGACCTCCATTCGATTGCTGATAAGTTCGTGCAAAAATTTGATTGGTGATTTTTTTCTGAAATTCAACAACCTCATTTTTCGCGTCGAAAAATTTACTCACTTAGCAAACATTTTTAAAGACAAATTATTTTTCAGTTTGAAGTAAAGAAGTAAGGGTCTTATCATGCGGAAAAGACCCACGCTAGGGTACTTTCACTGATATATCAATGTATTGACGATATTTATCCCTGAAAACTTTTACCTAAACTATTTGAGCTCGCTCGCGAAAGGCTAATTTCTGCGAGTGAATGAGTTGAGTGAGACCTAACCTCACGTACAGCTGACAGGTTCCCTCGCCAAGATGAAACTCGCAAACCCCAACACTTTGACTGTGACGTGAAACACCGGTGGTGACGGAGTTTTCATAATGCTGCTGACCGACCAGAAGTCACAATCTCAATTTTCCTAAAACTAAATTAAAACTAAATGAAGGCACGATCTAGTTAATGTTTGCTATTTTATTACAATTGACTTTGAATTTGAGTTGAATATTGAACGTCAGTTTTACCTGCCGCAGTCAAAGTGTAGAAGAATTAATGCTGTCTAGGAAATGTGGTCTTGAGCTGAAAGGTAAATAATTTTTTTTGTTGAAACAGCAATTTTTTTTGGTTCGTTACGATTTTCGGTTCACTGCTATCTTAAATTTTTTTGCACCAATTACTTTTTTCTAATTCAACTTCGGTTTTGTTTTCTCAACTACTTTAAATTGCTGTGCACAGGGTGTAGCAGCATACCTTGTGCATAGACTCCTCGTTCTTTAATTCCATTCTAAATGTTGCCTTCCTCTTTCTGAAACACATTTTTTGTGTTTAGGAAGGCTCTAACTGACTTGAATCTTACCCATAAATTTAAGAAACTAAGAAAACTCAGTCCTCGCACGCCTAGTTGAAAAATGCATTCGTTTGTGCGCACTTATATTGAAATAAAAGTGAAAATCGCATTCAAATACCTTAACTTGGAGATCCTTAATTGCTATTCATACATGTTATCGTAAAACCCATGTTAATTGTCGAAATACGATTCAGAACAAAGCACGAAAAAAATGCGTTCCTCTTCGTTGGGGGTAGTCTGATTTCGGTTATGCATTTATGTACAAGTGACTAAGAAAACATAATCAATGTGACGCATTGCTGAAAACCCTCTCTTTAGTGCGTACTTATATTGAAATATGAGCATACGAACATAGGAACTAGTGATACGACCACGAGGGATTGATGTTAAAAGTAAAATGGGCAGATTTGATTGATTTTGCGTCTAGAACAATGAAGTCGACAGTCAGCATTTGGGACAATTTTTACACTAACGCGTCAACTAGTACGCCGAATGATGAGCTCGGAAAGAATTTACTTAAAAAATGAATTATGAAATTTCCTACTTACGCTAATAGTACTGACACAAAAGAGTTCACCGGAGTCAGAGACATGAAAAAAATTGTTGTGCAATACTAGTCGTAACATTTTCAACAAAGCTGGAACCGCACAAAAAAATGAACTCCCTAAAATAATGTCGTCATAATGTACTCACGAGCGTAAGAAAGTGAAATTTACCACACAAAAGTAACAAGAACAACTTAAGACTAGAAGAAGAAAATGAAACAATAAAGTTCTATAAAGTCATGACATTCGTCGAGTCCGTGGCCTTTTAAAATGTTTCAATAAGAACGAAAAAGGAAAAGAGATGCTAAGATACCTCCACATTAACATCTTTTCTTTCTTTGTGGTAATTAATTTGTTGTTTAAAATTCAAATAAACAGAAGTAACTAAAAAAAATCCCTGTGACACAAAGTTGAAAACACTCTCGTTAGGGCTCACGTATATTGGAGTATGAGCAAACTAGTATAGGAGCTAGTGATTGTAGGGATTAATTTTAAGAGTTAAATGGGCATATTTAAATTATTTTGCGTCTAAGATTATGAGGTCGACATTCAGGATAATTTTCCTTTTTTCGTTCTTATGTATCGACTAGTATGCTAAAATGAGCTCGAAAGGAATAAAATGTTTCACCATAAGACAAATTTATAATATTTACTAACTACGCCGACAACACTGGCAAAAAGAGTTTACCGGAGTTAGAGACAAGAGGATTGTTGTTCAATGGTAACCATAACACTTACAGCGTAGCTGGAACAGTACGAAAAGTTAACTACCGAAAATGATTTTATCATAATGCACTCACGAGCGTATAAAAGTATAAATATTATTGTCAATGAATTACGTCACATTTTCAAATGTTTTAATATGAACAAAAATTGCTTTCAAATGACTTAAAATTTAGACCTTGGCTTCATATTTACCCATGGGGATCGAAATACTCATGCAGGTTAATTGTTGAAACAAAAGGTCTGGAGAGAAGCACTTCAAAGTGCGAATCCTTCGTTGCGTTGGTTTGATTTTGACAATGTATATTATTAAAAGTGATCAAGAAAACATTATCCACGTGATGCGTTGTTGAAAACACTCTTGTTAGCGCACTCCTATATTGAAATTTGAGCTTACGAACATAGGAACTAGTGAAATGAGGGATTAAGGTTGAAAGTATAACGGGTAGATCCAAATTAATTCTCGTCTGTGACTGTGAGATTGACATTAGAGGCAATTTTACATTGTTTCGTATCAACTAGTAAGCTAAGTAAACGGCTCGGATAGAATGAAAAATTTTACAATAGCAAACAAATTAAATTAGAAAGTTAATAACATTGGAACAAAAGAGTTCACCGGATTCAAATACACGAGAAGGATCGTTGTACAATGTTAACCATAAAATTTGCAACAACACTGGAAAAAAACAAGAAAGTCGAAACAACCTAAAATGGTGTGTTCAAAATTTACTCACAGAGTACAAGGAAAGACTCATTGTCTCACAGGATTAACAAGAGCATTTAATGACAGGAATATGTTCTGTGTATGTGTATATATATATATATATATTATTATATACACACACATGCATATATATATATATATACATATACACATATATTCACATACATATGAGCGTCACCTGTGCACACATATATGTATTTAAAATTTATATACAAGCAATCACAATGCAAATGCATATTACAAAGATGTCTCGTGGTATGTGGTATAATGTGTGAAAGATATGATAATTAGCAATAACAATTCCTGACTACTTTTCCAGTACGTACTGCACTCCACACTTATTGTGTAGACGCAAGATAACGAGCTATTTTAGTTTTGAATTCTCTTAATGTTTGAGGGGTTTTGATCCTCTGGGGAAGTTTGTTCCATAGTAATGCGCCTGATACTGACAAAGCTTTCTGCTCTATGTTAGATAAACGGTTTTTGATTAAGACATCATGCCTCCTATTCGGCTTTAGTTTGGTGACAGTAGGGGGATAGAATTTTACTATTTTAGCATTGCTATGAGGAAGAGATAAAGAGGAGAATACGTATTGGGCTTTGTGCACCAGAAACCTTTCCTGAATAGGGTCCAGTTGAGCTTATTCAGAAGAGGTTGTGAAGTTTGATATATTGAAATAATGAACTCTACTACAAGGTGTTGCGTGATCCCTCTTTTTGAATTTACCTTTGCACACAACCTTAGCTGCGAAACGTATGTATCTTTTTGAATAAATTGATGTATCTCTCCCCATGCCAGGGTACATTAGTCAGTGCGTGATCTAACTAAAGATTGAAAGGCCAATAATCTAGATTCTTCGTCAAACATACTTTTATACGATTACTGAATGAATACTAATATGAATACCAATAAAAACTTTTATGCAATTACTAATATGAATACTAATAATGAATTATAATATGCCTAATTAGGACGCCGTCACACGGAGACCAAATGGTCACGTTTTGTCATAATCGTCTACAGTCAGCGGCACTACTCGGTCTACCCTGCGCCACGAAACCGTCAGATTTCAGCCTTAGTTTGGGACCAGCTTGGTCAAACTAAGGCTGAAAGCTGATTGTTTAGTGGCTCTGGACAGATCGAGTAGTACCACTGGCTGTTGATGATTATGACCAAACGTTGCCAATTGGTCTCCGTGGGACGGCGGCTTATACTCCTCCCACGCACCTGATACCACAAAATTTTACTAGATCTTGAAAAGTTTTTTCACACTTTTTCAGGAACACAATTTTCCACGATAATTTTACCGCTTTTTGGGCTCCATTCATTGAAATAGCCTAGCCTACGAGCTCCTACAATGGATGTGATTGGTGTTTGGTGAATGAGTTGATATTTCGAACAATACCTCAATGAAGTAGGTGCTTCAAAAATTAGAATGTAGGATCATTACTTAGTTATGTGAATCATGACGCGTTATTATCTGTCAACCTCATTTCGTTTGACAAATGATAGCGGTAATACGTCTTTAACTTCAGATTAAGCACTGGAGAAATTTTCATCAGTAAAATAATATACTTTAAAATTTAAGCTTCAAATTTGGTAAGTAATTCTTCATCTACTAAATTTTTAAAAGCGCTCGCCTTTTCCTTTACACAAAGGAAATATTGTTGCCATGTTTGTAAACTCAGCTCGAAAAAGTTGACTTTTCGCCACGGAATGCGGCGAGTATTCGGAATGCAATTTATAATGAGTAACTGCCGCTTGCGTTGTTGTTTAACTCTTTGAAACGAATTTAAAGTGATGAATTCAGTTATGTTTACTTATTCACACAAGTGTATGTAGGAAATTATCTTTGTGTGGGGTCATATGTGCGAGTGTTTATTAATATGACATAACGCTGAATGTTAGCACGAGGAATTTATTTCCATGTTGCCAAACAGTGATTTTGACTGAACTTGTAATTTTTTTTATTTTACGTCTGAAATATATTCGACAAACATGAAAATTTTATGTTTTCTACATTTTTAAATTCATAACATTGAAAGCAAGCTACTGTGCTCTCTCTAAAAAGCTTTTCGTTCAGTTTAATACCCTAAATTGATGCAGGTAAGCAGATTTGTTTCCTTTTCATTTGCAGTACCTGCTAAAACTAACCAATTTTGCATTTCTTCCTTTATTTCCAGAGTTGAGCATGATAAAAAATTGTAATATGGATACCTAGCAACAATTTCGCGTGTTGACCTGTCACCCAGGAGTTAGTACACTGCAGGTTGTTCTACATTTAGGGTAAATTTTGAATTAGAAATTTATGCCTAAATATTCAGTGAAGTAGTTAGAAAGCCAATAATTTGCACATCATGTATCAACTAGATTGCTATAAGCAGCAATGTCATGATAAGTAACTACAAATTAATAAAAGGGTTCACCATTTTGATGGTCATTAAAATTATTTTGATTTGTTACATTAAATTTATGTTAAATAATAGATTCCTCTGTACAGTTGAAAAATTTTTGACCTTTGTGAGCATAATAAATCACTTTAATATTCTCCCAATGAACTGATCATTTTACTCTTCATTACTCTTCATTAGTTAAATAATGAACTCTTCATTAGTTAAATAAACTAACCTAAGTAAACCTAAATTAACTTAACCATTCCAAGGCCCATGTCTCCCGCCATAAACTTTGTGTGTTCTGCGTCTACGAAACGCCGGAAGCCAAATTGAAACTAAAGTTATAGCTATTCTTTCCTGAGCGTTATTTATATCTCAAAAACTAAGCATTTGCAAGCACAATGTCATTCATGTAAAACGTCTTAAATGTCTTGAATTACCTAAATTTTGTAATTAAATTATAGTTGTTGCCGACATTAAATTCAATATTGACCAAATTAATTCATTTCCTATTTAGCCACATTATGTAACATTTTTTGAACTTGAGCTTGATTTATAATCATACCTTTTATGGGAATGAAATGATTTAAGGTAAATTGAAAATATTTTTTTGATGAATGTGTAGCGTTTGGTAATGATCGAATTTCCAATTTTGGATGTGAAAATATAGTTAATTAGATCAAAATAAACTATCTTTCTTCTATGCCCTTTTTGTCCCAAATAACTATTTTATGAGTTATAGCGGTATGGTACTTATCGCAATTGTATTGTTGGAAGCGCACGAAATAAGGGGAAGACCCCAAATGGACTCAACGACATTAGGGGAAGAACCCAGATAGACTCTTTCGTTAACGGTCTAATAATCGTGTCGTTAAAGTATCTTATATTGTGTAAAATACCGTAATCGTTTGATAATAATAAAATTTCCAATTTTGGATGCGGAAACATAGTTGTTGCAAGCGCGGGAAAAGCGCGCTCGATCATTCGAGCTCGTCGAAAGGGAGAGTCCATTGTAGTGTTGCCATACAACGCCCTTGATGAATTTCTTTCCGCTTCAAAACCAGAGTTGGGGTCAGTAATATACCGCAATAACTCATTAAATACGCATTTGCGAGGGAAAGTGCATAGAAGAAAAATTGCTTATTTACATCTCATTAACTATGTTTAGGCACCCAAAATTTGAAATTCGATTATTATCAAACGCTACACATTAACCTTATTTTTTTGAGAAATGATTAAGAAATGTAAGGTTAAATAGAAATTACCAACACTCTAGCCTAAACCTGCATTTAAATTATTTTCTCAATTTACTAGGCACTAAAATATGAATACATCTTTTCTTATTGATAAAAAATTTATAACAATTTCAAAAAGAAATGTGATATTTCTTTAATGTTTGGGTTATGCCTGGGCTGTGGCATTCTGCACAGAATGATCATTTTGCCACCTCAAATACAGCAAGGCTTTTGATATTTGATGATGCTTATGGGTTACTAAAATAAAATTGATGGAAATTTTTGAAGCTTTATTTATTTGAAAACTGTTAACATTGAAACATTGCAACACTAACATGTTGTTAGTTTATCTCAGAAATATGAAATTAAGTTTTAAGGAGTTTTTCCTGTTCTAACAGGGATTTTGCTTACTTACAGGCTAACAAGAAACAAGTCATGAAGCCATACAAATGTACAGTATAAAGTCCAGCATAGGCATACATCATGGCAGCTAAGAGTTCTTTCTGTATTGGTGGGCAAAAATCAGTAAAATCTTGCTCTAAAATTGGAAATTTATTGTTGAAATATCTAAAATATTGGTTTAGCATAATTTCTTCTAAATTCTTCAGTAAATAGCAGATTCTTACTGGTAACTTTATTTTTTTTTTATTGTATCTGGAAGGTTTATATTTTTATCTTTTAAGCAGGGTTCATTTTAATTTTACTAGAAGCTGATTGGTTGATATTGAATTAGATGTAATTTCAGCATTGGAGGACTTGAATTAAAAAAAAGTTTCATCATTTTTTGATTGTATGTGAAAATAGTTTACTCTTTCCAAATATCCATTTAGTTTTGATTGTTCAATTGTTGCCACTATTGAAATTTTTTACACATGTCTCTAAGCATTTATTTTAATTTTCAGCTTAGACAGGCTTGACTCAAGATATCTCAGAAGTATATTGATCACATGTTCCATGTTGAACTTGCTTATAAAATTTTCAGAGCATTTTCACAGTAATGATTTTGAATTATGCTCAGAAATAGTTTCGGTTTATAATTTTAACAGGATTGTTCCTATGTGTCGTGTCATCCCAAAGTACATTGGGAAAATTAGCATGAGCAAAACCATAGCTGAGGTTGACTATTATTAGATAACTAGATATGGTATGATCCATTGTTGGCTGATGAGAAGTTCATGATTAGGTTAGCTTAGAATATGTTGAAATAAATCAAGTTTTATTCAAGGTTGGCAAAAGCTGATTTTTTTCTGAAGCCCAATCTGCCTAGGTTTAGATGAGCCATTTAAGTTCTAGATTTAATGGGATTTTCTTTTAAATTGCCTCAATTTTTGGATTAGATGACTGTTTGTCTTAAATATGTAAGTAGAACATGAATTATGCAAGGAAACCATGATCGAAGTATTTAAAAGGTATTGATATTATTTTGTGCATAGACAAACTTTAGTCTTTTCCCCTCTAATAAGAAAGGCACAAGAATTTAAATATACTTGTTAAGGTTATATTTTCCTGCTCACTTTTTGAGTCATTGAAATAGCTGTCTTGTTTACCAAAATAGCCAAGTAAGAAGAAAGTGTTTAGAAATTCAAATATTTCTCACATGTTCAGCCATTCTCTTTTATCTTCCATTACATGAGAAAAGCTGAGGAAGGTAATTCAACAGAAATAGGAAAGCAATCACCAAAAATGTTACAAAGAGATATCTGCATTCATGGTGCAGCTTGGTGCTTGTCCAACAAGTTTCTTCTTAAGAAACTGTTTTTACTGTTTGGTTTTGTGTGGGTGACTTTGCATTATAAACTTACTACTGATAAAACTTTTATACAAATTTTTAGGCACTTGTGGTTTATGCATTGAATTCACAATTTCCTCAGAATTGTGTCAAGCAGAAATATTGATCATAGATTTTCTTGCATTTCCTAATTGATTTGATGATATTATACTCAAAGTCTAAGTAGGATTTTAATCTTAATCCTTTAGAGTTGGCTTTCACAAAATTGATTTTAAAAAGTAAAAATACATGCTTTAGCTCCATTACTCGTATGGAAACATTAAGCAAAAAAGAATTCATTTTATACATATTATAAAAATTGTAGTATTAGCATACTGGGGTCTCAGCAGACATGTTAGTTCATGTGTACTTGGATGATTATGTCTCAGTAGACAGTCACAAAAAGTAGGGTTCAAATAATCTTGATTGAACATTTCCCTGTAGGCTATTACAACAACATTTCTACTTTTTTAAAATCTGAAAAATCTAAAATATCTAGAAAAAATTACATCATCGGCAGTAACGGGTTAACTGGGCGCCATTGCTCTCTGACATTGAGCAATAGATAGCAGAAAAGTGGTGCAAATAGTTGCTCTACCTATAACTGTCTGTTTTGATGTAATGGAACATGTTTCTGGGACGAATGTCACCCTCTGGAATTAAAATATCTGGTAGGACCCAAATGTCCCAGCAGACTTGAAAGAGTTGAAATGAAACTCAAGGATCTGCTTTGCTAGTTTTCTTGTGGGGTTCTACTAAGTAGGATTTTTGTGTGAGTTGAATGGGTTCAGTTATTTGAGTCAACAAAGTAACCATGAATTGTTTCATGGGTCAAGCCAGGTCTGTGCTTGAAACACACATGCGTCATCATTTGCACATGTAGTTTTATGTAGGGGGCTGATTTATATTTATTTAATTTAATTATGAATCCAATTTTTGCAGAGCCAGCACCTGTTTCGTGTGAAAATCAGTACAAGAACAACATCCAGCCCTGCGACTGTTGTCAGCACAACGCCTCAAGTCACGACCCCTATTGCCAGAATCCTGGTGGACACCGGCTGCTCTCCACCCCTCCACCGACACACGTCGCCACCTTCGTTCCGACCAGAACTGTCTGCATCTCGGCATCCTGCTACTGTTGAAACTTCCTCTTCACCTTCCGGTTCACCATCTGAGACTGTCAAATCTTTTTACAACCACCCTGGAACATCAGAAGGCGACTTGTCTTTTGGAGATGCTCCTCAAGTCACGTATGTGACAGCCCTCGGTGACCCATTTGCTCCCCTGCTCCTCTCTGTGGACCCTCTCACTGGGAGACCTCACCACATTGGATCAGCTGTCGGCACCTCTGAGTCATCCTTCTTGCTGCCACCATCCTTCTTTCTGCCACCCGCCAGCATGATGGCCTCCGGTGTCAGCAGCGGGGGAGCTGCACTCAGTGCTGCAGGGCCGCAGCAGGACCTCGCTGCACACGAGAGCCAGTTTTCTCTCAAGTGGAACAACCACACGTCCACTTTCTGTCATGTGCTTTCTGCCCTCAGAGAGAAGGTGAATTTCTTGTCAACAGTTAAGACTAATTGTTCTTTTTTGTTTCATTGTTAAAGTAATATCAGAAACTTCAGGCAGTGTTTAGTATCCTTATGAAGTGAGGTCATGTTTATGATTAGTATCTCTTGTATCTGATGCATGTGATATTAACTAATGCACTAACTCAATGATGTTTTTCTTTGTTAATTGAGAGTAATTATAATTTGCAGGACAAGTACAGTGATGTGACGCTGGCATGTGAAGGCCGCTTTTATAACGTTCATCGCCTCGTGCTTGGCATCTGCAGCGACTATTTTGATGCCATGCTCGAGAGGACCCCCTGCAAGCATCCTGTCATTGTGCTCAAGGACATCAAAGCTGAGGATTTGGAATCTCTGTTGAGTTACATGTATATAGGCGAGGTGTCTGTGAGCCAGAGCGACCTCGGGCGGCTCATCAAAGCAGCAGAGTTGCTCTGCATCAAGGGTCTGGCAGTGCCTGACGAGCCTCCTCCAGGCTACGCTGATGCTGGCCTCGCTGCCACAGTAGTCAGAGAGAAGCACCCGGGCCTCATCTATGCAACGAGTGAAGGCAATGTCATGACTTTTGTAGCCCATGCACCTCAGCCTGAGCAGCAGCAGCAGCTGCAGCCCGTGTCTGAGCCAAACTTCCGCAGCACACGCAGCAACACAATGCCAAACAAGAAGCGCCGGAAAGAAGAAAACGTGAGCAGCAGTAGCAGCAGCAATGTGGCTATGGTGGCAACTAACCCTCTACTAGTGGCAGCTGCGGGTAATGCTTCATCGTGTCAAAGTGCTTCTTCTGGAGGAGTCCTTAGCACCACTGTTTCGGTGGATGAAACGGGAGCTGGAGCTTTAGTGTACCACCACTCTTCTCCAGCCTTACAAGCGTCGTCACCTCCCACGTCTTCAGCCGCTCTCAATGGCAGGACTGTGGGCGTGAGTTCATACTTCTTCCATTTTTTGGGTCAAACTCCAAATGATTTTTTGCCTCATTTTAATGGTGTTAGTTTGGGAAAATACTTGGAGACCAACTGAGATGTGCTCATTTAATGAGCAAGACTTTCATTTCAAAATTTAATACATATCATGAGTGCTGCCAACCATTGTCTACTCAGGCAGTAACACAGTAGTGTAGATTTTAAAATAAACCAGTTTTTCTGCAATTCAACTTGTTGCTGGGGCACCGTATAGACAATAGGTTTATGTTAGTTAAGTTTGTCCATGCTATGGTGTGTGGGACTGCTGCCCCGAGGGGAGAAACTGTTTGGTAACCTCAGCTATAGGTGGCCTTTGGGATGTTTGTCTAATGTACCCATTTTACTTCTTCCCATTCTAGCGTGTTCTTTGTCATTTTTTTGGTTTTATTTTCCTCTTACTTTCTAGCTTGGTCTTTCTATGCGTTGGGTGGGCTGTGTTGTAACACAATTCGTGGATGGATTCCATATTTTTCTTAGTCCACACAATACGGTCTATTCTCTTCACTCTCTTGAGGTTGCATTTATTGGGGCAAGGGACTCTTGAAATAACTAATATCAGGATAGTAATAATATTTAAACTTTTGCAGTTGAGTCTCACTGCTTATTGCACATTGTGTTTTTACTCAAGATAAATGTGTTGCTCGTACATGAGGGTAATTGAGCACCCATGTGTGGGTGCTACACTCTACTATGCAAGGGCAAATTAGAATTACTACGTCTGTTGAAGGCCACAATGCTTGTTAGTACTTACCAGATTCAAAGAGTCGCACTAAGATTAACCACCACCCCCTGTGCAGGTGGTGAGTGAAAGCCTCGTAAAGGAGGAAGAGAGTGTGGACACAGAAGAGGGCGGCGTGGTGGCGAGTGTGCTGGCGGGCAAAAGCCCAACCATCAGCTATGTCGTCACCACCGACCATGCCGGCAACCTCCACGCTCAGCCTCACGACCCAAGGCAAGAAGGTTTAGGTGGTCTCAAGGGAAGACAGAGTAACACGACCCAAGGCAAGAAGGTTTAGGTGGTCTCAAGGGAAGACAGGGTAACACAGCCTAAGGCAAGAAGGTTTAGGTGGTCTCAAGGGAAGACAGAGTTACACGACCCAAGGCAAGAAGGTTTAGGTGG
>JACJUY010002691.1:24887-46393 GCA_014220935.1 Platorchestia sp. MABIK
GGAAGACAGAGTAACACGACCCAAGGCAAGAAGGTTTAGGTGGTCTCAAGGGAAGACAGAGTAACACGACCCAAGGCAAGAAAGTTTAGGTGGTCTCAAGGGAAGACAGAGTAACACGACTCAAGGTAACGTGTTGCTTCAAACAGTAGGAGGGTTCTTCATTCTACCCGGACTCGGTGTGTATTTTGAACAGCGTGTAGGAGTCTGCCAACTTTTACTGGGGTATGTATGCATGATCAGTTTCACCTTTAATGAGTTATTGAAGCTGAAAAATATTTTTTGACGACTGACATGTTTGGTGAACTATTTCGGTAGTTTTCTACTCCACCCGTGAAGGGTATTCAACTATTGTGAATACATATTTATATGGGAATCATTTCCTTTCAGGGGGAAAATTTAGGGTCCTGAGCTGAAATTTAGGTAGTCTTTCTTTTGTGTTGAAACAGAATTGGTTTTTGGTTTTGTAACGGACGATCTATTTTCAGTTCACTGCTGTTCATTTTTGTCTTCTATCACTTTCTTCTTTGACTTTTACCTTGTTTCATAAACTTTTATACTGTTGTGTGCGCAGAGTGTGGGGACACATCATGGGCCCAGAACTCCTGCTCACTTGATGCTATGCTAATGTTACCTGTAAGATAATGAGGGCAAAGGCAAACCAGCAATTCGAGCTTTTGTTGATTGTTTTAAGTGTTAAATAAGAGAAAGCAGATGCTCAGTAGAAGTTCAACAAGTTATTCTAAACAATGTGGATCAAGTTTATTCAAGTACGTCAAGGGTGAGCCCCCTTTTAGAGCAGTTCGTCAATTTTTAGTAGGAATTTCAATCTAGCTGAAAGTGGCATTCGTCATGTAATAGAGGTAGCAAGCTCAAATTATTCACAAGCGCAGACATTTATAAGGAAAAATAAATTATCATGGTGAAGAATTGTTCGGAAGACCTGGAATCACTTTGTACACAACTGATCAATAATGCATCATTCCTTTTTTCTGCCACACTCTCCGTGAACTGGCCGAGTTCTATGATGTAAGGCAAGCTTTTTCTGCACCGTATCTTCACTGATGTAGGTCAAGCGGTCTACCGTATTGTTCCTACGGCAATGAGACGCTCATGGTTATCAGTAGCGAAATTTTCCCATTACTTCAAGTGTGTTGGTATTATGCCCTAGTGTGGTGGTTGCAAAACTAGGCGCTTTGTAACAAGTGACTGCTCTGCACAGATTTGAGACGCACACGGAAGCTGGAGGAGATCATTCTTCAGGGGATGGTGGAGGAGCTCACCAGCCACAACCTCTCGCCGAGGCTGTCGCAGAGGCTCTGGCTGGGCCTTCTGGCATGCAGAGTGTAGGTTCTTGTGGGGTTGCTTGCTCTGCCTTTATTCTTCCCTTTTCTACTGGTTAGAAAGTAAAGGGACTTGTTTTTCTTACGTTTTCTTGTCATTAAAAAGGGAAGTGGTTGGTTTTTCTTAGGTTTTCTCAGCATTAAAAGTGAAGGTGTTAGTTTTTCTTTTAATGAGCGACTAGACATGGATCTTATTGAGGATTTATGCGTATTTTTTACCTGTAATTAAATTAGAGTAGAATATTGCATCAGGAAGAAGTTAAGTGACATATATTGGAGGTTTGTTTACCGTCTTTTGTTTCATACCCATGTGCGGTCAGATGTTATCACGCAAAGGGCACAAAGCAGAGAAAAAATGTGACATTCATAACCACCACTGAGCACAAGCATTAGTACGTTCGTTTCAACACAGAAAGCGGCCGTTTCAAAACAGCGTGTTGCCATGATTTCAATACCCAAACGAAAACGAAGTATTCAGGTGTAATTGTTGATCAGCTAAATTTGCACAGATAGGATAAATTATATTATTGATGCTTTGTTATTCCTTCGGGTGCTATGCTTTCACAAGTTAAATGGAAATAAGTTAGGAGGTAATTTGAGCTTCAAACATGTCATGTTGTGGTTGGCAGTCATTAGGCAAATAGAAATTCATGGTTGGATTGAGGAATTTGAAATGCAAGATTTAGGCCGAAATGATACGTGTAACCAAAGTTCAAGTGTGGTAATAGGTTTGGTTAGATTAGGATAAGTTAGGTTATATTTTAAAAGTTGGCTGGCTTCAAATAAGTTAGAATATATTTTAAAAGTTAGGCTAGCTTTAAATAAGTAAGGTTATATTTTAATAAGCTGTGGGAGTTTCCGATTTGTTCATTTAGCTTTGGACTAGGACAGGTACGGAAGCGGTAGTACTCTATCCAAATACTATAGCTGTTGTACTCTATTCAAGTAGTATGCCGGAACTATGGGAATTAGCACTCTCAGGGGGAATATGTGAGGTCCCGAGCTAAAGGCTAGGTAGACTTTTTTTATTGAAATAGAATAGGTTTTTTTGTTTTGTTATGGACCATCTTTTCTTGGTTCACTGCTGTCCTGTTTTTCAGTCCCTACTACTTTCTTCAAATTTTATTGTTTCATGAACTTCTTTCTCAGTTAGCTGTTTTTATGCCTCGCGTTCCCTTAACTCCATACTATAGGGTGCCCTTCATCCTTTCTCTCTTTGAACATCTTTGTTGCGATAAGGGAGGCTGAGACTTTCTTATAATCATCGTCACTATAGCGGCAATACTATTTTCAAGTACCATGGTGGTATTACTCAAGCAATTTTATTGCGTTTGCTACGGTTACTGTTGAGTCTTTTCTAATTGTGTGCGATCTCTTCAGGTGTCAAAACTGGCTATTGCTACGCTGATTATTAGTTGTATTGATTTGAATATCGTTCTTCGATGTTAATTTATGGTTATAGGTCAATTGTGAAATTAAGTCGAGTTAGCTAGGCTAGTTTCGATTATTTATGCTTGAAAAATTGGGCATTTCTTAGAGTCTAACTGTTATTATTTTTTGTTGGTGTTCCCCTCAGGGGGATACAATTATTGTATCTATGGGAATTAGCGCTCCCAGGGGGGCAGTGTGAGGGCCCGAGCTAAAGGTTAGGTAGGCTTTCTTTTTGTTAAAATAACATAGGTTTTTGTTTTGTTGCGGACCAACCTTTTTTCGGTTCACTGCTGTCCTGTTTTTTCAACACCTACTACTTTCTTCTTCAACTTTGATCTTGTTTCATGAATTTCTTTCTTATCTTACTGTTTCTATGCCCTTTCTGCATGGATTCCGCGTTCCCTTAACTCCATACTAAATGGTGCCTTCTTCCTTCCTCTCTTTGGATCGCCTTTGTTGCGGATAGGGAGGCTTAAACTAACTAATAATCTAATCTAATCTAATCTTATTTTTGTTGGTGTAATGACGTTTTTATCGTTCATTTCCTAATTGCTACTCAGCGTAATCTCCTCAAAACAACGCCGATGGGCAGCCTAACTCAGTAGTAAGTTGTAAGCTTGGAAATTCCGTGAAAACCCTATAATTTTTACTCCTGTAAACATCTACCAAGGTGTTTCAGCACATGAGGGCAGTAAGTTTTTGTATCTTGTTTGTGCCAGTTTGATTCATTCTCACTCCAGAAACGTGAGGATGGGCACTAGACTTAAGTTAGATGGGTTGGCCAATACTAGGCAGTGGGGACTGGCGCCCAGGGGGATACTGATAGGTTACTCCAGCACTAGATAGGCCTGTGTCTCATGTCCATTTTGCTTCTCTCAGTTTTATGCCTTTTTCGGTATCTCTCCCTAATACTTTCTTCCTCTCCTTTATCAACTTGCTGTTTCTATGCGCAGAGCTTCCTGTGTGTAACTATCTTGTGTGTAAAATGTCCTACAGTTCATACTAAATAGTCATTTCTCTCTGCTCTCTTGAGACTGCCTCTGTCGTGGCCAGGTTCTCTTGATATGTTGACTGCGATGTTTTAAACTGAAGTTCAATATTCAACTCGAATTTAAAGTCAAAAGCCGTTAGTAATATTATAAATATTGAACATTAACTGGGTTCATTGATTACCATCAGTTTTAATAGATTGCTAAAACTTTTTCAAGCGATCTATGAATGGGTCTATTCGCAACAGAAAGAACTCAAGCACGACCCCTCGATGGATCGCATCGCAAGCAACGTGTCAAACTATCGAATACAATCAGAACGTAAGCCTGAGCCGATGCATAACCCGTTACGATGTGCAGTGGCTGAGCGGAGGAGAGCTGAGCCAGGCGAGCTTCTCTGCAGTGGAGACGTACGCTGGCGGGGGCGGCGAGCTCGGCCAGCACGCCCTGAAGGCGCAGCAGCAGCAGGCCTCCGCACACCTCCCTCTGGTGAGTGGTGGGCCTCTGTCGCGCACTCCAGTGCCCGCCCTTCTCATCGGGTAAATCGCGTTTCTTTTCACTCGCGAGGGGTCTGTTGTTGTGCCGCTGCACCATCTACAGTGCACTCCAGTGCCCGCCCTTGTGTGGGTTTAACCATTTAACGCCCTACTGGACTTTGCGGTCCTTTTTCGAAAATAGTCTCAATATATTGTATTTCTTGTTAAATTAGTTCTCTAATGTGTTGATCTTTAGAGTTCACTGCCGAGTGGCAGGTCCTTCCTCATCTTGATATCGGTGACTACCTAATCCCGGCGCCAGTTCAGTGTCGGTGGTTGTGATAACGATAAAATGAGTACAAAAATTTTGACGTTTAAAGGGTTAAATCGCGTTTCTTTTCACTCGCGAGGGGTCTGATGTCATGCCTCTGAATCATCTGGAGTGCACTCTAGTGTCCGCCCTTGTGTTGGTTTATATCCCGTTTCTTTTCACTCGCAATGTTCGTTGGGGTATATTATTATGCCGTTGTCTCATCTGTAGCACATTTTTGCGCCCGCCCCCCTGCATTATTTCGGAGTAGCGGTGTTTCTTTTCATTCACACTTTACTTTGGGGACCATTGTCATGCTCCTGTTTCATCGGGTGCTCATTCTAGTGTCACCAAGTAGTGACATTGAGTCACTTTGTTCATTTCTCCGCACACTTTCACTTGAAGCCATTTTCTGGTGAAGCTTTTCTGTTGGATGAGACATTTTTGAACATCGTGGATTAACTGCACAAGAAATTTATTTATTGGGTATCGAAATGAATACTTATTACTACGTCAGTGCCCTTTCAATTTGCTGAAAACCAAGAGCATCATTATCATACCGTGGTCATTGATGGCCGTGAAGAAAAGCGTTTCGTTGCGGCCACTATGGATTCAAATTCTGTGCGAAATCTTCAGGTATCAAAGCTGGCCATTGCTACACTCATTGATAATTGCGTTGATACGAATATCGCTTCTTGATGATAATTTTTGATATTGATAATGGTCAGTTATAAAATGTGGAAAATTTTCAATCATGTACATAATGTGATTTATTAGTTCCATTCGTTAAAACAATTCCTTAAATTCACCGTCATCTCGAGCATGAAAATGTTCAATTTTTTAGCAAATGGCGCTCAGTAAGTAGTGAAGTAAAAGGGAGTGACGTATTCTGGCGGTGTTTGGGTGTGCTACACACCGACCCGAATATGGGCAGAAAGCTACAGGTCATGTTTAGGGTGTTGTGAAGGGTGTGCGGCGGGAGCCAACGGCAGCTGCTTCTTTGTTGGCTTGCTTGGGCGGGCTTTGTTTGCTTGATTGTTTGATGTTTGATTAATTGTTCGTTATTCTTTTGTTTCTCTTCTTTGTTTGCTTGTGTTAGACTTGCCGACACTACGTTCAAATAGTTAGGTAGCCTGGTGTAGCTGGGAAGATTGGAATATCTCCAGTGTTGCCTAATTAGCTAGATGTTTGTAGTACTCCTGTTAAGTTCGAAATATCCCTAGTAGTACTGTGAAGTTCTAAATATTAAGAAAAATAAAGTTTAGAGATTCCCTAGTTCTAATGTAAAGTACGGAGTATTTCTTGTACTGCTTAAAGGTATGGGATATCCTAGTGCTGTAAAACCGAAATTTCCTGTAGAAAGTGTCGATAAATTCGAATTGTCACGAATTGTACAATTCTGACCCATTGTAGTGAGGGACACGAAATTAGTACAGAAAATATTCAATTGTGATCGTCCTGTTAGCTGCGCATCACCAAGTTAAAAGTATTGGTTGCAAGTGTCATTCAGGTTTAGATGTGCAGCTGAGAATTTATCTTTCCTTCTCATACTTCTTTTTCTTTCTCGTGGAGGTGTATCATGCTGCCGACCTACAGCAAAAGTGTGTCTCTTTTTTCACTATTCTCATTTTGCCTTTTCGTCTCATTGAGGTGCTTTCTCTGTATTTCGCTTGCACGGCGAGCTGTGCCAAGAGACTTGTAATTAATCGTCCCTGTTGCCACTTTCATTTGTCTGATCTGTGTTACAATTACTTGCTGTGCGCCGAAAATTTTAATTTAGCCGAAACGAAGGTTGACCTGAATTTATTGATAAGGATACTTCCTCCATCGTATATAGTACGTAGACACAACTTGCGGGGCAAGCAGACAGCCGGAGACCTGTCGTTTAGGTAGCATGGCCACGGTGGTGGCCAGGATTTATTGCTGACTAAACTTATCGCACGCCAATGAGGCTGCTTTGTTGCCCGCCTGCCGGACGTGCAGACTGCTTCACCACGGGATGCGTGAGTGGTGGAAGTGGTGTTGCTGCTGCTGTTGTGTTGCGCCCCTTTTTCCTGATATTTTGGTGTCTCGTTTTGTGGACTTTCACTAAGCTGCTCATACTGACTGACTCTGTTATTGTTGTAGGACGGGGCAGGAGGCAACAACAGCAACAGCAGCACCACCACCACCTCTACCACCACGGTCACCGTTGCGGCGGTCGCGGCCGGTAGCAGCATCGTTGGTAACGCGAGTATCGTGGGTACGATCATCCCGGCCGGCACGGCCAAACGCATGTGCCTCAACACGTTCACCTCGACCTCTTCTGATTCCGCTTCTGCAGCGACCTCGTCAACGGCTTCTTCTGTCACTGCCGCCACCGTGACCACGGGAGTTGTGCCGTCGAACAGCTCCAGCAACCAGCTCACCTGCCCCCACTGTTACCGCAACACCTTCCGGCAGACCAGCGACCTGAAGCGGCACATTCGCATCCATACGGGGGAGAAGCCTTACCAGTGTACCTCGTGCCCTTACAAAGCCAGCAGGAAAGACCTCCTGCACACACACTGCGCCAAAATACACCATTACGGCTACTCCTCTTCCAAGTCCGAGTCCAAAGAAACCAACAAGGAAGAAAAGGAGTCTGGTAAAAGAAAATGGAGTGCGAGCAATTCTGAGAACAAAGAATGGGACTGGTGAAAAGATGGACGGGCTCTGGGGTTTTCTGCTCTCCGTTAGTGTACAAACTTGAAAGAATTACTCTTGAATGAATCTATGAATTTTAATTCACGCCTAACTTAACATCAGACTATATTTGCTATTGGACTTGAATTAGTGTTGTATTTCATTTTGAAGTTATTCGAGAGATAATTTTTTGTTTCTTATTTTTTGTAATATTTGTAAGGGTTGAGTTTGTTGAGGAAGCATACCCTGTTATCTACTGTTACATAGCTACGCAATTATTTGCCGTCACTGCCTTCCTTCACGCACTTTTGTTATACTGATGCTATCAATTTTGTTTTGACGTTTTTCACGCAGCTACTGAACAAAAACACTATTTTTGTACCTGGGAACAGCTGCATGTTCATGTTGCAATTAATTTTTTGCAGAAATTTCCAGAGACTGTTGCGCAATTTCCACCAGAATTTGGCTTTGTTGAGTGTAGCTGAAATGCGTGCTGGAAACCCTATTGCACCTGTTAAAATTGGCTTTTTTGGTTTGAAAAGTCATGGGTTGCCGTTGGGGTGTGCGTTTGGTCCGACGCGTTCATTTTTTGCCTTAATTGGGGTGTTTTGGAATGGACCCATGATTAGGGTCCATCATGTTCAGAACAGTATGTTCGCAAGAGAATTTTGAAGGATTCGGACACTATTCTTTCTAGCTATAGCCGTGATTCTTTCAGAAGGCTCCCCTACAAAAATTTAATCAAAGCCTCTCACGTCTATCAAAAAGCTCAATTTTCTCAGGCAATGAATGGAAACGTTAAATCTTCCCTGGCTTTGAAGTGTTGGCAATTATAAAATTATTTCTTTCTAAAAGTATTGGGTTGATGACTTCAGCAATGAAAAAGAAACTTATTCATATTATTTATGAGGTTCAAAAATTGAAGTATTATATTGAGGCTGAGTGGAAATACCAACGCATGGCGGTGAGAAACGATTTTGTTAGCATTACGATAGCAACAACTAAATATTTCATGACCTAAGTTGTCGTTAACAGAGTTGATTGTTTGTAATCCATGTAATAGACTGGTTTTGTCAATTTGTGCTAGCTTATGGAATTCGTATACTCATATTAGCATCAAATCTGTTGCATGTGGCGGGCAGTGATGATCATTCTGATGGATGCACGAATCGACAGTGTTGTCATCATTAAATCAATGTCTTTATTGACATGATTCAAATCCTAAAATAATTCAATGAAATTAAGAGAAAGGAGGGCTGTAGTACTTGTGATTTTTTGTTGGGTATTGGAAGGGGTATGTAAAGTAAAAAGTTTTGGTAGTATTGGAAGTTGTGCCATAGTTCTGATGTTAGTATTTGTGCTGGGGAATTGCACGCGAAATGTTTCTGGTGCATGAACCGGTTCCAAATGCAAACTCAATGGCTGAACAAAGGCTAATGAAATTTAGCCAAAAATACACGGATTAGGCCAATATGATGTATGTAAACGCAGCATGGCAAACCTGGGCTCAAGTGCCAAAAATTTTTTTTTCCTACATTATTCAGCATTTATCAGGCTTGCAAATATGTAGTCAAGGTAAAAATATGAATTTAATTCAATTGTGCACTTACATGTATTTTTATCCCTCATGGTTATGCAAAAATTGCATCTATGTGAATTATCGCAACCAGAGGGAGATGTGAGTAGGTTAGGCTGGCTTCCATTAGTTGCTGTTGGATGAAGTTTTTGGTTTGTTGCGGACCATCTTCATCGGTTCACTGTTGTCCCGTTTTTCAGCACATGCTACTTTTGTCTTCAAATTTTATGTAATTTCACAGACCTCCTTCCTAACTGGCGGTTTCTATGTACAGGAGATCTTTTTTGGGAACGCACCTCGTGCTGAAGATTATCCGTACCCTTAACTCCTTTCTAAACGGTGCTTCCCTCCTTCCTCTCTTCCCCTCAGGGGGATACAACTATTGTATCTATGGGAATTGGCGCTCCCAGGGGGACAATGTGAGGGCCCGAGCTAAAGGTTAGGTAGGCTTTCTTTTTGTTAAAATAACATAGGTTTTTGTTTTGTTACGGACCAACTTTTTTTCGGTTCACTGCTGTCCTGTTTTTCAGCTCCTACTACTTTCTTCAACTTTTTCTTGTTTCATGAACTTCTTTCTTTGCTTACTGTTTCTTTGCACCTTGTGCATAGATTCCGCGTTCCCTCAACTCCATACTAAATGGTGCCTTCCTCCTTCCTCTCTTAGAACATCTTTGTCGTGATTAAGGGAGGCTAAAACTTTCTTATATAATAATAATAATAATAATCCTTCCTCTCTTTGGGACACCTTTTTTCATGTTAATGAGGCTTTAACTAACTTATCTAATCTTACAGTCGCTGTAAAAAAAGATTCGGACCTACCCCCTGAAACGGTATTGAACCCCTAGGTACGTGTATTTACGATAAGTAGGCCAAACAGTCAGTCGCTGTCGCTGGCGACATCTGGCGTCTCTCAGCGAGTGTGTGGACCACATGGCGGACTGCCTGGCCACGCAGTGATTTTGTAGAGGTTTACTCCTGACCATTGTGCCCAGGATTTTGGAGCTACAGCTTTTGTGGGCTTTGATTTGCCTCCAATGCAGTAAACATGGCTCTCAAATGGGCAGGAAATAGTCTTGATCTCAATCCGGTTGAGAACTACTGTTGGCATGTAATGAAATACAAAAAAAACAGTCACCCGTGCCTGAGCTCATTGATGCTATTAAGAAAGTGTGGTGCACCAAAATGGGACAGGATTATTTCCGCAAATTGAGGGACAGCTCGCCAAAACAACTACACGACATCATCAGGAACAAGGGGAACATGACTAAATATAAAAAGTGTTGAGATATTTTTACTCTCTTATCTTTGCACGTGGCTGCCAATTTTGATTATAGTCCGGGTAGGTCTCACTTTTTTTTTTGCGATGACTGTTAGTTGATTTATTTGGTAGCCACCGTCCACTTTCCGGTTTCAGTAATAATGTAAGGAAGAATTTCAATTCCCGCTCACTATATTGATATGTGTATTTGACGAGGAATATTTTCCCTAAATTAGTTAATTGAGCGACTTTACCAAATTGCTCACTAATTTTTTATGTTACAGTTCGCAGTGCTGGTCATCGTGGGAAATCTGGGTTGCTATATGAGGGTCTCTCAAGAGGATACAGTTATTTTATGGAAGTTAGCGCTCCGGGGAAAATATGAGGTCCCGAGCTGATGGTCGGGGAGGTCTTCCTTTTGTTGAAATAACGTAGTTCTTTGTTTTGCATCCCACCAGGAGGCAAAGAATAGGTAGCATGTCAATTATTAATTAGGCTCGTTTATTCGTTGCTGTGGGGACTCCCCTCTCAAGGTGTATGCTGCTAGGTAACCTCAGCCATAAATGGGCTTCCGGCCATTCCGTATTTTGTGCCCATTTTACTTATTTTCATTTCCTATGCCTTCTTTGCTAACTTTCTTGTTCCTTTCTGGCCAAACTTTGCAATCCTGCATGGGAACTCTCTTGAAATCGCCTTTGTCATGGCAAGCGAGTCTTGAACTAACATAACATATGTCCTTTTTTGCTGTAAATTTTTTAGGTTCATCATTGTCTCTTTTTTCAGCATCAGGTACTTCCATCAATTTTCTATCTTATTCTGTAAGTTTTTCTCACTCTTCCTGTTTCTATGCACAGGTTGTAGAGAACACACGACGCGATGCCTAGAGTCCCCGTTTCTTTTATTTCATACTAAAGTATGCCTTCCTCTTTCTTCTCTTGGGAACAAATTTGTTTCCCCCGTGTTAGCGCTTGAATAATCGAATTTTCTGTGGGAGCGTTGCTTCGTATGCACGTAGTTTTACTTGAATCGTTCTCGCTCCTATCGACAAGTGCGATGTCCGTATCTATAAAATAGATACGGGGAAAAATCTGTACTACTTAAATGACCTTCCTCATACCCAGAGGCATGATAACCTTAACACCAGTTAATCGACCATTGTAGTGAAGAAGTAACTTTGAACGAGCTTTCTCTTCCAAGAATGTCAGAGAATATTCTATGCCACCATTTCCTGCTGGGAGGATCGAATAATTGCTCCAGTGGTGCGACCTGTAGAGGTAGAGAAACACGGCGCCCGAGCTCCAAAGAACTTCTTTCTTGTGTCACGAGCTAAATTGTGAGTGGAAGGAGAATGTGTCACGAGTGATGTGTTGTACAACAGTTTTAATCTTGTATGTTAACCTCCTCTGAGTTCTGCTTCTGTTCACTGTTTGTTGAGTGGCATTGCTTTTGGTTGACGTTGGCGCGATGTTGGCGATGTGGGTCTGTTAAGCGATGTTGACGTTGNGATGTTGACGATGTAGGTCTGTGACGCGATGTTGACGATGTAGGTCTGTGACGCGATGTTGACGATGTAGGTCTGTGACGCGATGTTGACGATGTAGGCCTGTGACGCGATGTTGACGATGTAGGTCTGTGACGGGGTGAGCAGTGGTTGTGCGCCGAAGTGCCCCCCCCCCACTGATGCTTATGGTTCTCGGGGTGAGGTATAGCGCGTGTGCCAGGTATGTCATGTGCAGCACTCCATACTTGTAGGGAAAGCTCATACCATGTATTCACCTGTCTTTATTGCCCACTGACAACTATTGCTTCTGTGGGAACTAGCGCTATCAAGGTAAAGATGCGAGGTCCTGAGCTAGTGGTTGGGTAAAGCTTCCGTTTGTTGGAATAGAAAAAAGTCTTTGTTTTGTTGCGGATCGTCTTTTCTCGGTTCGCTGCTCGCCTGTTTTTCAGCGCTTAACTGTTTCCTTTTTCTTCAGCTTAAATCTTGTTTCATTAGCTTCCTTCTTAATCAGGAGATCTTGTGTGGGGACACACCTCGTGCTTAGATTCCCGTTCCCTTAACTCTTTATAAAATGGTGGTTTCCTCCTTCCTCTCTTTGGAACATCTCTGTTGGGGTTAATAAGACTTGTATCAACTTATTTAATATAATGCGTCTCTATTCTGGGAACGTGTTTATAAGTAACTCTGTCTGCTTGTTGCTGCGAGTCTACGGAGGATTTTTTATGAAAAGAAGCACGTTTTTTTTTTAATTTTTGCGCTAGGTTTCTCACTTATGCAATTACCGTAGAATGATTAGTTGTAATACTTGAGTGAGATGTGTGTTGAATTTTGATTATTTGTTTGGAAGAAGTATAGCATTGGGTAGGAAAAATCTTGCGTTCTGAAAACTTCTCTGTGCGTTACAGTACTTTCATGCTTCGGAATCGTGAGTAACAACGTATGTGTGTTTGGGTGAATTGTGAATGTACAGTGGCAGCGTGTGGCGCCAAAACTTGATATGCAGCGATCTGTTGGTAGGCTTCAGTGATGGGTAACGCGTAGTTATAGGAGTGGCCTACGTCTATTTTGTAACAAATGTCTATTCGTTGATGTACCGTTGAATGATAATGCACAACAGCTCTGTTGTTTCATTTCTCTAGTCAACGCTGATCTCACGTGAGGATCCGAAGAGGGCCGCCCCTTGAGGGAATTTGCACACAAATCACGTGTAGGGGAAATTTTATTCCTTGCATTTTTCACCTAGAAACATTGGTCACGTGTCATTCTGATCTCGTGCGTCTTCTGCTGGCCACTGACAAATTGGAAGACGTGTACAATGGCATTAGTCGCGTGTAGGTTTGCTAATGAGTGAAAAATTCCCGTTGAATAATCGCTTGAGTACCGTTTCTCTCGCTTCGATTTTTCGATTGAAAAATGAGCAAAGTTTTCCAACCTCTTTTTAATTCCTTTTATTTATTCACCATAACTTTAATGGACTATTTTAGTCCTTGAAAATATTTTTCAGTGTATGGTGAAGTAATTTGTTGTATTAAGACAGTATGTGAAGGAAGGTACTTGAACGAATAATTTTTTTAGGCGCTACTCAGTTTAGTTGTTTCAGAATTGGAACTTTTTAAAAGTTGCGTGTGTTAGTTTTCGGCGAATGAAATTTTTGTTAAAAATTATGGCGGCCACACATAAAGAATAATAAATTTGAAAGTTTCTACATTATGAAAGTCGAAATTGTTTTTGTGGTATAATATAGCAGTTACCTCATTGTTATTGTAAGAGTAACTGCTATAAAAACTTCAACAGTTCGGTCACATGTAATGAGCTCCATGCCAACTGCCACCATTCGATCACATAGAGCTGCGTGCACTGCGTCAACTCCTGATATTTCTATTTGTTCATTACAGAATAGGGTGCTCTTAATGCAAAGTCATGCGCACCAATGAATATCAATATAAGCTCATTTCTTACTTCACAGAGGATGCAACCAGTACACGAAGAAAACTGCTCTCATTCACTTAGAGAAAGATGGAGAGAGGAGCATGAAATTCACGTCCGGATTAATGTATTATGTTGGAAAAGCGTAGTGAAGTATCTTAGGCCATCTTGACGAACGTGTCTATTTTAACGAATATCTTAATTTGAGTGACGGTAAAGCAACTTGTGAGCGTGTTGGTGCGGGTGGCGCTGTAATGTTCAGATAACATGTGGACTTGGGGCAACGTCATTTAATTTAAATCAAGTGCTGAATAAGTTCAGAGCAGAGCTACGAGTAAGCTTCAAATCGGTAAGTCAAAATCTATGAGTGGTATTAAAATTAAATCACTTTTAAAAAGGCAGAGTAAATTTGGAAGAAGGTTTGCGTGTTTAATGACATGGGATTCATGGTAACAGTCGGGCCTTAAATTGTTTCTCTAAGTTATTTACCATCAACAGGCATTAGGTAGTAAATGAGGCTAAAAATTCGTGTAGACGTTTTAGTAAGTGCTGAATATTTGACAGCGTCGATGAGAAATTGGTTGATGGGAAGCATGAGGGGCTTAAAAATCTTGATTCCCATCTTGAATTGCAAGGTAATTTTAGTATGACTTGTTCTCAATGTTCTTTGACAGTGATCTACGTACTTCATTAACGTAAACTTCTTCCATGTAGAACTTGTTTACTGTGCACATAGTCTCTAGCAAACAACTGCGACTGCATCGAAGCTGTCGTGTTAGATTATTTCATCCTTTCAAAGTTTTCCGATCGATCAGCCTTTTCGCCTGCAAAATCGTGATGAAAGAAAAGTTAATTTTTCAGCAAGTATTCTAGTAAGTAACTGATGCTTTTCGTGAATATTATTCATATACGTCAGCAGTTATGTGAATAAGATCGTTCGTTCTTTGTTAATTTTTCCACTATATTTTTTAGGGATTTGAAAAAGGTGGCGTCTTAGCTTTCTACATTGCCAAGACGTTGAATGTTTGGGATTCATTTTCCTTCTATTTTATTCCGAGCTTGTAATTCTATGAAAATTTCTACACTGGCAAATAAATATAAATCGAACCCTATAGAAAAAAATTAAACTATCATCTGGGACATTTTTTCTGCTTGCAGGAATTTTTTTCGCTTCTCAAGTATCCTTGTATATTTTCAGTGGCAACCCTTAAACTAACATACAATCTAATGCTTCAGTGCCAACCCTGGTTAGCTTCGCCCTGTATTTCTGTGTGGCTTATGCATTGCTTTTATCCCGCAGTCAGCGGACGACCTGAGCGGCCAGGGCTCTGGAGGAGTATGCAACTCGCCCAGCGGGGGTAACCTGTCCTCTACAGCCGCCTCTGGTGTGGACGGCGGTGGTGGTGGGTCAGTGAGCGTGTCGGAAGGCAGCTGCGGGTCTTCGCTGCCCATCACCGCACACCTCACCATCAACAAAGGCAGCAGCAGCAGCAGCACGGTGCTGCACCAGTGCCCCAGCTGCTCCTACACCACCTCACGCACCGACAGCATGGAGATCCACCTGCGCACACACAGCGGGGAGAAGCCCTTCGCCTGCCCTTATTGCAGCTATCGCACCGCTAGAAAATGGTCGCTCTCTGTGCACCTCAAAACGCACACCGGAGAGAAGCCCTACCAGTGCCCCAACTGCCAGTACAGAGCTGCTAGAAAAGATGTCCTCAACGCTCACCTCAAGACACACACGCCTGTCAAAAGAGAGGCAGAGGAACAGGCCGAGTGAAACCCCTGAGTTACTTTTCTTATCTCTCGACCTGATTTATGTTTACGGCTCCTCTCAGGGAGATACAACTATTGTATCCATGGGATGGGAATTAGCACTCCCAGGTTGAAAATGTAAGGTCCCCAACTGAGTGTTAGGCAGGCCTTTTTTTGCCGAAATTAAGGGGATTTTGTTTTGTTAATGACTAATTTTTGGTTCACTGCTGTTCTGTTTTTCAGCACCTCTGACTTTCTTCTTCAGCCTTTATCTTGTTTCCTAACCCTCCTTCTCAACTTACTGTTTCTGTGCGGGTATACTTTTTGTGCGGGCACTCAACTCAAAGCTAAATGTTGCGTTCATCCTTCCTCTCTTTGATGAACATCTTTGTTGTGTTAAGGGTTGGAATTAGCACTCCCAGGGGGAAAATGTGAGGGCCCGAGCTGAGAGTTAGGTAGGCTTTCTTTTTGTTGAGGTAAAATGTTTTTGTGATGTTAAGGACCATCTTTTTTTTTTTTCACTGCTGTCCTTTTTTTTTCAGGACCCACTACTTTCTTCTTCAACTTTGGTCATGTTTCATGAACTTCTTTCTCAACTTACTGTTTCTATGCCCTTTCTGCATAGATTCCGCGTTCCCTGAATTCCATATTAAATGGTGCCTTCCTCCTTCCTCTCTTTGGATCGCATTTGTTGCGGATAGGGAGTCTTAAACTAACTAATAATCTAATCTAATCTGTTGTACTAAGGGAGGCTGAAATTGACTTAAACCCATCAACCAATTCATATTTACTGCTTTAGGTTTATTGAGCGAGAAGATTTCCTGCTGACGGTTTTTGTGCTTTTGACTATTCTTTTCGGCGTTAGGCTTGTTGTGCGATTATATAACATTATTATCGTGTCCTTTACTTACTGATAGGGGTTAATGGACTTCAACGCGTTTAATAAATTGATATTTCTCAAGAGATGGGCTCAGTGATTCTTGGAGGACTTGGCACTCCTTAAAATAAGAGCGAGTCTGCAGGAGAGTGTCTCGTGTGGTGGTGCTGGAAATGTAGCCTTCGCTTCTGGCAACTTTGGGGCCCAATACGGATTTAGCAGCACGTGGTTGTGAAACTGTGTTGTGGGCTCAATTTTGAGACTTGCTTTAACCCTTGGTTTCCATCTATCTTTCATTAAAAATTGCACATGTTTAAAGTCTATTCTTTTCTATCTCAGTTTTCTTATTTTCTCTTAAAATATTGTCGATGATGTGCTTCATACCCAGAATGATCGTTTCATTCAGAGAAGTTTACCATCAGAAAGAGAAACCTGTTGATTCTTCCATTCTAAATATGTTGCCATGACGTAAAAGCGTTAAATTTCATCCCTTTTACTACCTGGTTTAGAAATTTAAGCCGTCAGCCGCTAGCAAACAAACTGGGGAATCGATCGCGGAGTCGACGTGTAACTCACAGCCACGGCATGTTGAGGAAGACCTGGTCGTAAATAGCACACTCACGCTTGGTATTTCATGTAGAACATTTGGTATCTTTCCGTTGTGTCTTCATCAGTGTGAATATTTGTCTAAAGTATTAGAGCCAAATGACTCCTGTGTCAGAGGTGAGAAAGCTTTCATATTTCTCCGTTCGTTTCATCTACCTAAATTGCTGCCTGCTCTCCGCCTGTTTCCAACGAGCGTAAGTGTGTGTGTGTGTGTGTTCATCTAACTCTTTGTGATTTTGTTTGCCGATTTCTCAACCTTCCGCAAAAGGGAAATCTTTCAACACGTTCGCTGCCGAAGGTAATTGATCTATAACAAAAGGAGTATTTTCTTCTATCTGAAAAATAGCATTCAACATTGAAGGACTAAATAAATTAGAATCGTAGAAAAATCGTAGTCGGTGGCGAACGTGTTACCTTTAGCATGGTTCTGTTTTATAGGATTTCTTAATGAAATAAAAATTCGTGTGCTCGAAGGATTTGGGCGGAGATTTACTAGTTTTACTCGCTCTTATTTACATATGAGTTAGGTCCCCTAATTAAATGCTTCCACTCCAGTGAAAGCCATTTATGAAAATCGTCTTGAAGCTAGTGGAACATGACACTTCTGCAGGGAATTGAACTATTTCAACCAAAGCAATTGTAATTAGAATTCAATTGAAATTTTGTAATTTTATTTGAACAAAGGACTGATGCTAGTCGTCTGTAGATATGTATGTACACACATGAGGGATTGTTGTTGCGTTAAGGTTTGTAATTTTGGAATTACACAGAATGCATTTCTTTAAATGTAAATATCACGTTTGCATGCGTATCGTACAGAACTATTTATAGAGCAATTTCAAATAAACTATTTTGTTATGCATTTATCCACTTCGTCATCGCAAGTGTTTGGCCCGATAGGGAAAGTTGTTTTTAGAAAACGTTGTTTTAAAAGCATTAATTTTTAATCTTTATTTATAGTTCATTAGCATAGCATAGAATTATTGAAGGCAGCTGGTGTCTAGCTTAGGCTTATAGATCTTAATCCTTTGCCATTGTGTGAAAAGCTAATGTATGACTGATTTCCTATCTACTGTAAGCATAAAATTACGTTCACGTGAAGGAAGGTGTGAGCTCTCCGGCGTACCTCAAGGGTATAGCAATTATCTGGGCCTGGTAGGACTCTCGAGCTCTTCTTGAGTGAGGGATGGCAATTACTTGTCCTATTTTGCGATGTTCCAGGAACGTGGCGTTTCGCGCCGTCCATCTGCCAATACTTCACTTTTGTTTGAAGCTGGAAAACCAGCTTTAATTTCTTCTTGCATTTTGGAAAAGTAGTTGGCATGTCCTTTCTTCTTCTGTGCGAGCCCATGCTCTTGATTTTACTCCCTTTTTCATATTTTGATCTATGCAAGGTTCCCCTTACTGACTAAAAAGCTGATTTAATACTTTGACTACGACGTGAGCTGCCTGTGATACATGAAGGGAATTTTAATAATGCTGCGGACCGACCACTAGTCACAAACTCAATTTCCATTAACACTTAATCAAAGCTATACAGTCGCCGCAAAAAAGATTCGGACCTACCCGCAGCAGGAACCTTTGGATTTTTCCTTACTTCTCTTTTTAGGGTATCTATGGGAATTAACGCTCCTTGAGGGAAAATGTGTGTGCCCGAGCTCAGAGTTAGGTAGGCCTTTTTTTGTTGAAATAAAATGTGTCTGTTATATTAAAGACCATCTTTTTTCGGTTCCCTGCTGTCCTGTTTTTTAGCACCTACCACTTTCTTCTTCACCTTTGATCTTGTTTCGTGAACTTCTTTCTCAACTTACTGTTTCTATGTTCTTTCTGCATAGATTCCGCGTTCCCTTAACTCCATACTAAATGGTGCCTTTCTTCTTCCTTTATTCGGATCGCATTTGTTGCGGATAGGGAGGCTTAAACTAACTAATAATCTAATCTAATATCTTTTTAGAAGGTTGTCAGTTGTCTTAGAATCTTTCGAGGGCGTCCAGGGATGGGTTTGTGCTCAGGACAAACGTCGGGTGGGAGGCCGCATGTACACCCGACCTTTGAAGAATCCTAGCTTCGCCTCTTGGAATAAAGATGGGCACAATGGTCAGGTGCAAACCTCTACAAAATCCCTCCCAGCCTCCAAACAACACTGGGTGGCCAGGCAGTCCGCCATGTGGTCCACTCGCTAAGAAAGACGCCAGATGTCGCCAGCGACAGCAACCGACTGTCTCGCCTACTCATCGTAATAACACGCGTACCTCGGGGTTCCGTACCATTTTAAAGGGTGGGTCCGATTTTTTTTTGCGGTGACTGTGTAATAACAGGATCCATTGAATGTTTGATATTTTCGACATTGCACACTACAGTTGACTTTAAATTTGAGTTGAATATTGAACTTCAGTTTTACCTGCAGCTGTCAAAGTGTTAAGACCTAGTGAGGCTTAGTCGGAGCGTGAACTGCTTGCAAATTTGAATTAGAGTGAATGATATTTTTTATAGTTTCGAGGATCGTAAGAATTACTGGTACCAAAAGTAAAATGTGTTGAGCTATATATTGAGAATAATATTTCTGTGGTTTGCACACTGCTAATAGTATGAAGGAATGTTAACAGCTTTGTGAATAGAACGCGTTTTATTTTAATTGGTCCTCAATATTATAAAAATAGTATACTTTCTATTAAACTCACCCCAAACCCAGTTACAGGATATGTGCGTGTTACGTGTCATTAAAAACATGCTGGTGCTAAAAACTAATTTTCTCTTCTTTTTCTAGTTCATTTTAATTTTTCTCCCCCCTCAGGGAGATACAACTATTGTAACAATTGGAATTAGCACTCCTAGGGGAAAAATGTGTGGGGGCCCGAGCTGAGAGTTAGGTGTGCCATCTTTTTGTTGAAATAAAATATTTTTTGCTATGCTAAGGACCACCTTTTTCGGTTCACTGCTGTCCTGTTTTTCAGCTCCTACTACTATCTTCTTCAGCTTTATCTTGTTTCATGAACTTCTTTCCCAACTTACTGTTTCTATGCTTCTTCTGCATAGATTCCACATTCCCTAATATCCATGCTATATGGTGTCTTCCTCCTTCCTCTCTTCGATACGTTCTTTTTTGTGGCGGTTAGGGAGGCTTAAACTAACCTATAATCTAATCTGTAATTTTTTCTTAAAGTCAATTAATGAATTTGTGAGCCTTATCTTTTTTTGAGAAATCACCGATTCAGTGGGCATCAGGTGTTGTAACTGTGAATTCCTCAATGTTAAATAAGTATTACGTCTAAGTGAATTAACGCTCACAAGGGGAAGGTACGAGGTCCCGAGCTGAAGGCTGTTAGCTAATCTTTCATATCGAAATAGAATTGATTTTTGTTTTGCTGTAGATCGTCTGGTTCTCGGCTAATGCCTGTCCTTTTTTTCAGCATCTATCACTTTTATTACGTTTCATTACCTTTTAATCAATCTTGCTGTTTCTATGCGCAGGATGTGGAGGCACACCTTACGCTTAGATTCTCTGTTTCTTTATTTCCGTGCTAAATGGTGACTTCATCCTTCCCCTCTTTGAACCTCTTGATGAGGCGAGGAGGCTAACATTCGGTTATATTCGTCTCTGGCAGAGGCCGCAAAGTAGGATTTTCATTCGGATTGTTTTGGGAACTTAGCGTTCCATAGAGGCAAGGCAAGTTTTATCGGCTGCCCTCAATGGGTTCAACTCGCAATTTTTTCTCGCTTAGTTCACATCATTCTAACAATTCTAGAGAACTTGGCTATTCTTATTGCAGATTGAACTAGATTTGTTTTTAAAGCAATCTTATTATTAAGTTTAAATTGTGTTGAATCTTGATGGATGGGGATATTCTGGGGATGCCTTGTTTCTCGAAAGATGTCGGTTTAATTTTTGCCTTCTCTTTCCCATTTTTAAATCGAATTTTTTTTAAAATCGAGGCACATCGTGCCTCGAAGAACATTGTACATCTTGGCCATGCAGTATGATGAGGAGAAATGGGAATAACTTGAAGGTGGCTTTCATTTTGATAATTACTCCTGCTGTAAATGGTAAATAGTAAACATTTCTTTGACTTCAATAGCTCACCAATGGCTGCACAGAAAACAAGATGTTTTGAATTTTACCGTTTGTTAATTGGCAAAATACGGAAGATGAGAATATTTACGGGTAAAACGAAGTAGGATGATTCATTTTTGTGCTTTATTACACCCGTGCTTTGCTCACTTTGTTTTTCTAACTGATAAACTTGCCCTATCTAAAATATTGTCTATTATAATAACACACTTTATTTTGGTTTCTATTGAGTTACTTGCAATTTACATTGTAAGTGTCACGAAAGAAGGCATTTTTCCTTTACATGGTATCCTACGAGTAGTAGTTTGATGCCGGTGTAATTCATCAGCTGCAACCAACGCTCAGGGATTCTTTTTAGTACTACACGCCCATACTCCAATGAGGGATCCATAGCCTACAGTTCAACCATCAACTCAAAAATACTTTTACAACTTCGAGTTAAATAATGATTTTTTTTGCGCGGTCCCCTCAGGGGGATACAACTATTGTATCTATGGGAATTGGCACTCCCAGGGGGACTATGTGAGGGCCCGAGCTAAAGGTTAGGTAGGCTTTCCTTTTGTTGCAGTATAATAGGATTTTGTTTTGTTACGGACCACCCTTTTTTCGGTTCACTGCTGTCCTGTTTTCTCAACACCTACTATTTTCTTCTTCAACTTTGATCTTGTTTCATGAATTTCTTTCTTATCTTACTGTTTCTATGCCCTTTCTGCATGGATTCCGCGTTC
>JACJUY010002691.1:56786-70766 GCA_014220935.1 Platorchestia sp. MABIK
ACCTCTGAGAACCCATTGCAACCTCGGCAACCTCTGAGAACCCATTGCAACCTCGGCAACCTCTGAGAACCCATCGCAACCTCGGCAACCTCTGAGAACCCATCGCAACCTCGGCAACCTCTGACAATCCATTGTAACCTACCCGTAATTTTGGCATCTGGTTATTCATTCTTCGACTTTTTCGGTACAGATCTGTTTTTTTTTTCAATGATGCACAAGCACTACCGTTATGGCATTTGATATCCGTCTCAAAATGAATTAAAAACGAGTTAGAGTTGAAGGAATTAGGATCGTCATTTTTGAATGGCAGTAAAAAGGTTGAAGTCATTTTTGAAGCCCGCACCAGGCTTGAAATATTACTCTGCATGTACATTCGAACCTAAAAACTGGGAAACTTCAAGGTTATTTACGAAATTTGTATAGTGGTATAATTTGTGGAGAACATATTGTGTTTCCCTCAATGGTTAGCGAGTACCCATCAACGAATGAGGACTAGATGTACACGCACATCGAGCCCAAATTTAATCTGACTATACAGCTCATGTTGCAATACACACAAAATAAAATTAAGAAGCTATTTTTGGAAGTGATTTTATCGAGGCCGGCTTCAATACCAGGATTTGAATGAACTTCAGCTGACCACGAGAGAGTTCAAGTCAGCCCTCTACCATGAACTAAATCCCACGTGACAAAATATCACCACATGACTACCACGATGTTCTAAACTCATGTTCAAAAACTCGATTGAAATAACAACTGCGCTCATCTCATGCGCGAGGCTTTCACTATTTGTGGGAACACGCACATCACAAAAAGGCGAAACAATGGAATTCTGGAAGTGAACTTGTTCATATTTAGGAATTCCAGGTGCGCTGGTCCCAAGCACCAGCTGCAGGGCTTATCAGGGTGTGTTAGTAGAGCTTTATATTTAATTTTTTATTTTTTTACATCAACCATGACTCGGAAGTACAAACAGAGCGGGTCTCAAAAAACTTGAACCCTCGTATTGAATGACAATCCCTATGTAATGAATTAAAGGATTTTGTGACACATGAATGATAAGCTAATTATTATCATTGGAAAGAAAGAGCATCGGTGGAATAACTGGAAAATAAATGCCAGAGTTTGGATTTTCTGTGGCCTGAACGAGTGCTCTACGGTTCATTTTCCGGCATATGTGTGATGCGATAACGAGCGTAGAGACACCAATACAACATTTCAACTTACGAACAGCACCAATATAATCGTTGAGTTAGTGTCAATGCTTCTTGAAGTACAGTTTTAGGTATTAAAATGCAGTTCATTATCGTTGATGATAAAAGTTTTAGGCATCAATTGTAAAGCTACAATGGCGAAAAAATATTTCGGATTGTGTCATTCGCATGTTAGGCTCTAAGAAATCTCTCATTCTAAAAAGAAGTGCTTCCCACATTTATGTTCATTATTTATATTTTCTAAAATAACAAAATTTCCCTTTCAATCGTCATAACTTTTTTGTGTTTATACTTGCTATCGATGTCAGAGGAAACCTCTCCAAAATAACTTTTCGCAGACCCTTGAGTCTTGCAAGGATATAGAGGGAGCTTGGGGGAAAAAAAGAAAAATGCATGAATTAGAAACACCTTCCTCCACAACATGAATAATGGAGGTCTTATACACGAAATTTTTCTCTGCTGTACACGGCACAGCACATGAGGTAAGAAGCCTCCTGAGTCTAATCCTTCAGCCAGTGAGCATTTGAAACTACTCCTTCTGTCAAAGATTCTGGGGCTAATCAACTACTTTTGAAAAAATTAGAAGCTACGATTTACTTCAAAATGTTAGGAACACAGTTATAGAAATAAAAGATGCTCACAAAAAGTAAGAAAAACTGCTGTGAGAAGTTAAAATTACCCCAAAAGAGCTCTAAAAACCCATATTAAGCTTCTGCATAAGGATGATTAATAGAAGAAACTGGCGTTACTTGAAATGTTCAGCTATGAAAAAAATGAATATAGGGTAAACTAACGCCGGTATTCGAGCTCGTCCAGGAGAGTCTGGGGTTTAAGCTCCAAACTACAGTATAGCATGAAACTTATTACAGTATGATCTTGTTCGTTTTAGGGACACCTGCACTGAACTGGCAGAGCGAACAGGTGTCCGTTGATACGCAGGTGCTATCACCAGGTGACTGCTGACCATCACTGAAATTTTCAAGTCAAATTTCACTTGTTCATCTCAGTCTTCAAAATTGTTTTTGACCTTATTTCAAAGTCGTGCTGAACGAGCTAATCACAGTCACTGGTTATTAGGATTAAACTTAATATAGAGTTCTTCCAAGCGCCAAAAGTCAATGTCGGTCGCAAATAATTATCACTAATTTCATTTTAAAGTTGTTTCACACAATTAATCTCAGCACTAGAAATTATTATCTTCAACCTTAATTTGAAGCTTACCAAAGGTAGTCTCAGTCACTAGAGATTATAAATATACTTTTATTTTAAGTCACAAGTCGACTTGAGCAATAAGCAATTTTTGTTCATTGTGAACATTATTCATCCAATAGAACAAAAAAAAGAAAGAATAACAGCAACAGCATGCTCGGACAAGTTGGAAATAATATATCCCAGTTTTACTTTCAAATAAATATTCAATTCTTAAGCAACCAAAATTCTATCAAAATCAAATGACGAGATACATTAGAAAAAAGCCCCAAAACTTGAAGCATTTTATCGGTAGCTAAAGTTTTCGACCTGAAATTTCAACACATCGACTTGAAAATGCGGCTAGGTGCAAATAGCATTTACTCTGCTTAGTCTTGATAGAGATAACACAAAACCAATCATTAAACAACCACAACCATTGTTAGTCTAAAAAATAATGATCTTCTATAACATATTCGAGGAAAGTATAAAGAACTTCTACACATAACGAGAAAAAATTCTGAAATCAAGTGAGAACTATGAGGTACCACATAGAGTGGTCTAAACAAATCGATTTCACCTTGAACGAATTCAGCTGTTAACATGACAAGGAGATGATGGAATAATCGATAATCCGTTAGTCATTCTTATGGGTTGGAGGACAAGTTCGATGCTGATTAATTAGGAATGTTCTCGATACTACTGTAGGAGAAATGCTGGTTGTAATTTTGGGTTCGGGTTATTTCTTCTTTAACTTTTTCGGTACAGATCTGTTTTCTTCATGATATACAAGCATTACAGTTATGACATTTAATATTCGTCCCGAAGTTAATTAAAAAAGAGTAAAAATTTAAGTAATAAGGATCGTGTTTTTTATGGAAGTGAAAAGGTTAAGTCATTTTTGAAGCCTGCACCAGGCTTGAAATTTTACTCTACATGTACATTCGTATCTAAAAACTGGGAAGCTTCAAGGCTAATTACGAAATTTAGCAATCCAGAATACTGTGGAATACGATACAATAAATACTTTGTCTAATTACCACGCAAATGTTCGAAATTTTAACTAATACATTCCCGTGACTGCACCATATAACCATCGGACGATATTCTTAACATTTACACCTAATTACACCACATTTCTTAAATGCTAAACACGTGAAGTTACCGCGAGCTTATTGGCACAAAGTGCTAACAAGCACATAACTTCGGTAAGCTTCAATCCTACCTTTGAGATTACCTTCGGTGCGCTTCAAACCTTATTAATAAATCGAAAAAGGATGGTCCGTTACAAACAAAAACCTGTACTATTTCAAGAAAAAGAAGGACAACCTATTTTTTTCCATTCATACAACCACCCCCGACAAACTCGGTGAAGTTTAACGTCAACGGGGCACCAAAGTGGGGTGAAATTTGGGTTTCGCTTGGCACAGATCACTTCAGAGTTGAAAAAAGCCTAGTTTGTATCATGGAGCACGCGGCAGCACCACCGACCTTCACTAAGGAGAGTCTTGGCTTCGAAGTTAGGGAGGAGAACATCGTCCGCGCGTGTGAGGTCGTCCATCGCAGACCGCAGCAACTGCGCCGTCTCGCTTCCGTCGCGCACGCCTGGGGCCTCGGCCAGCAGTTGTGTCAACTGACCTGGAATTGCGTAAAGAGAATTGCAACAAGTTAACTATAGTGCCTCAGTGTATTAATTGACTTGAAATCACATTCCGAATAAAGTAACTATAGTTACTCAATGTGTCCAATAACCGAAAATCAAATTAAAATTACTATAATTTTTATTATATCCAAGTTGAAACCTCCATTCCCACAACAACCACTGACAAACTCGGTGAAGTTGACGTTAACGAGGCACCACATAGGGGTAAATTTTGGGTTTCGGTTGGCACAGATCACTTCAGACCAGAAAAAAGACTCGAATCATAGACTAGATGATAGTTTAAGCCTACCTAACCGAACTAAGACGTACCAAAAAGAAAGTAGGAAGGTACCATTTTGTATGGAGTTGGGAGAACGCGAAATTTATGCACAAGGTCTATAGAAGCAGTAGATTAAGAAAGGAGTTTATGAAACAAGATGAAAGTTGAAGAAAAAAGTAGTAGGTGCTGAAAAATAGGACTGCAGTGAACCGAAAAAAGATTGCTCTTAACATAACAAAAATACATTCTATTTTAACAAAAAGAAGACCTATCTAACAATTAGCTCAGGGCCTTACATTTTCCCCTGGAAGTGAAAATTTCCATAGATGCAATAGTTGTATCCCCTGAGGGAGAAAAAGGCGCAATGTAACTCAATTAAAGCAAAAGGTGAAATGATAATAAAAAACAAAGATACGAGTGCTGTGCAGAGATCGGTTGCACGGTACGCCGGCTTCCCGGTCGAGAGAGAGACAAAGAAGTAAAGAATGAAATATAAAACCCATATAAGTACAAATATAAACCCATTGCAGATTCCTGGAACTAGCGTTGCATGTAGAGACGACCTGAGAGTGTATCAAAACATACGGTTACCAGTTTGAATACTTATTCTTACTTTTGTAGGTTTAGTTTGTCGAAAAAGTACGCTTGTTCTTCAAAGTGGACTTTTAGTCGATTTTTCACAAAATTTGACTCAACAAGTTTTGTGATATATTGAAGTATGTATATGTACACGTTTTTTGAAGCTCCCTGTATACTTGGAATAAAACTTTCAATGTGAAGCGAAATATTTTTCGCATAAGTTACTGAAATTGCTCAGAAGAATGTTCTATTTGAGATAAATATTCCATACATTTGAGAAAAATGAATAACGAAGATGAAGATTGAATAAATATAACAAATCATTTTTGGAGTGTATTCACGGCACTAAAAACAGTATTCAAAGGTGTGCCAGCCTGAACTAGAAACAAAGACTTGGGTTGCAATCAGTCCTCTTTGCAAGCTTAAGATAAATTACCTCCAATTTTATGTTAGCCGCTCTTTAAAAGAGAAAAATTACCCTGATGTTTCCAAGGGATTTTTTTTTACGGGAATAACTGTGGCAGATGAGGAAATTAGTTACCAACAATGCAGTTCTCGGTCCCCCTAAACGATTTTCCAACGAACAAATGTGAGACGAAAGAGGAAAATAAGTATACCTCTTAGATGCTGAAGACGACTGGATAAGGGAATACAAAATATGTTTTGGTTTCGACATAACGGAGGACAACATGAGTGCACATGAACAAAGTGACATGAAAACTTCTAAACTTGAAAGAGAAATCTGTGAATTTAAAACTGTGTCCTATTTACGTTGCCCCACCTTGAGTGATGCGGAGTGAGAGAAGCAGATCATCGTTCGCTTTCTCGGCTTCGCGAGCTATGAATCCCGTGAGTTTCTTGAAGCTTCTGGCTACGTCGAGCATCAAGTCATCTCGCAGCTGTCTTTGGGGATCCGCGGAACGCCATAGCTTGCGACTACTACGAACGCTAGGTATTTTAGCCTTAACAGCTCTCAGTTTGAGTTTGAGGAGCCCTGACTTGATGTTAGATAAGGCTGGGCTGTACGCAAAGCCCTCAGAAAGAGTTGATGCCTCAAAAACCACGGCGACAAACAGTACACCGGAGAGATTGACCATTTTCTCGTTGAGTGTTCGCCTCGCGTTATGACGTGATCGATTAAAAAAAACTGCCCACGATGAGAGTGTTCACTTCTAGCACATACAGCGGTCTAACCCCTGAAAAAGGTTAATGCTCACATGAGAGTAAATTGAAAGCGCTCGAAATGGAAAATCTTCAATGACAAAATGATACGCACACACTTTAACTCTGAAACGACAATCTTTTGTAACATTTTTAACAAATAATCGAGGTACCTACATGATAGAATACATCAATAGTATTAATGCCAAACATGTCCACAAAAGTTTAACATGTCAATTATATACATATACGTGTCAAGGGACATATTAAATGTCAATTGCGACTACACGTCTAATGTGTGTCAACTATTGAATTTCGGGACAAGTGTACTTTATGCACTGCATGTCAACTACAGCCACTACTACTGTGAGGTACACAAAAATGAATCTCCATTTCCTGAATCTCCATTTCCTGAATCTCCATTTCCTGAATCTCCATTTCCTGACCCTCCATCACATTTCCTGTCTCTGACACCACGTGCGACTAAATCAACATAACAATTTTATTCTTATTTTCTTCCTAGGCACACGCTGTAGAAATCCGTAGCTTGCAGCCTGAACTACACGTGAACAACTAATAAAACCAGTTTTATAACATCTCCCATGCAAAGCTGGATTTACCCTCTCTACAGGGGTGCAAGATTTTATAAAGCTCTTCTATTACAACGAAAATTGTAAATTTTACAATTTTTGCTGGAATTCAGCGAACATTCCGACAACAGAGCGAAAATTCTACATTCAAGAATGAGGATGAACGGGAATTGTGGAACAAGCAGTAAAACAAACCTCTTCACTTCGTAAGTGAAAACTGTTCTCAATTTCAAATTCATGTGTGCAGTCTGGTAGCACAAAATGTTGGTTGAGTAAAGATTAATAAAGTAAATTACTGCTCACGTGGTTCTGATTATTTCTTCAAACACAGTTTTAATCACAATGAGCAAAATCAAAATAGAACTCACAGAACGCTCTTTATTTGCAAATTAATTAGAAGAATACATTTCGTTTTCCATTTTTAAAAAAATCCATGGTATTTCTGAAGGTCAACTACCCAACGCATCATTTTTTTAATTACAGTACAATTTTTATGGAACTAGCACAGTAGATGTCAAATTGAAATTGGAACACATTTATTATATAGGTATATATTTTTGGATTTTCTTTATTTCTCAGGAAAAAAAAGAGACATTTGAACTAGACAGAGGCTAGACAGAGACAAAAAAGAGACAGCGTATTTCCAGGATTACAATTTGATTCTGACTAATGTGAATTGTGTAAAATGTGGCTTCTTCCGATAGTCTACCATCCTTGCAAAGGTATGTTTATCGGTTGTCTAGGTTTGGTAAGGTTAAGTTCATTTTTTTCAAAATATGGTCCGATTCTTATGAAACTTGCCAACTTTATATAAAATTAAATTTAAAACACATTTCATTCAGGGTATTTTTCAAGTTTTCCTGAAAATTTTCGAAAAAATCGTGGGGTAGTTAAACTCCAGAAATCCCAAATCCATGAACTCACATATTGCCATAACAATCGAAGAAACAAGTTAGCACATTTATCTTTTTACTATTATGCACGGCTTTATTACGGCAATGAAACTCCATATTACACCTGAACAAGAGTGCAGCGTTCTAGCTACACTCAGCACACGCTCACCACGTCGACTAGCGAGCTCATACTAACGATTCCAGTAACGAACACCTGCATTGTTGCCGTACGTCAGGTTCAGCATCAGGAAATCCGGTACTAATTTTTAGGAATAAACCATAATTTTTGATGCATTTCTTTTGAAAAACAGGAGATTTTTTCCGACAGCTATAGCTGCAAGTGAGGGAAAATCATTTTATCTGTATGAAACAAATTATTTTCAAACAGTGCGTTTGCATGCAGGTCGCTTCAAGTTCTTTGTTGAGGTTAGCTTGCTAATAAGCATTAACTTAAATCCAAGTCCAGTAATTTGTGAAGTTGGAAAAATACACTTAAGATGAAGCACAGAGCTGGATATTTAAACTGAAATTAGGATGACATTTTTTCATTTCTTCACTCATGGCTGTCCTGGACTTCTTCCACTCTTTAAAAATTTAACTTGGACTGTCAAATCAGACTTTTTGAGACCACTGTTGGAACAGCTTGTGGAGCAGCTCATCTCTACCCAGCTCTTATTTCATAATTTTTGTCCCTTTGAACTTTAAATTAGTTTCCATTTGAAGCTCAGACATTATCTTTGTATATTTATCGTACATAAAGTTTTTAGTACCCCCCAAAGGACGAAGCGATACACACTTTACACTCTCGTGTAATCAGCCGATTTTTCACAAAACACTATCGTTATCAACCCTAAATACCAAACCATTATTCCTTAACTTGAAGCTCAGAAACTTAACTCATTTTTTTATTGGGAAATGGACTAAACACAGCAGATTCAGTTCATATTCCATAAATCACTAGGTAATACTTCGTTAACTTGAGTTAGGCTAGACTAGATAAGGAACTCGGGATATTTTTCGTACTTCAAATCGGGAACCATTTGAAGTTGCTCGGTTAGCTTAGAAATTAGAGCTATGTAAAAATGAGTGTTCTTTGTAAAATCAGGTGAATAAGATAAATGGCAAACGACCGTCACTTTTTCACGGTGGACGAATAAAAAACTCGGGTGCGCTAAGAGAACTGAGAGATTTAATTTGAAATCAATTCATAGTTCCTACGTGATACAGCCGAAAAATAAGAGATGGGTAACACTTAATGATTCCGTGAATGATTACAGAAGTGATCTCAAAACGGCACGACGGTTTTTATGGAGTCGCTTATGGAAAATATATCTGAATTAGCTTCGAGTTTTTACGTATTTTTCAGAGTGTATTTTTCAGTATGACTCCACTTTCACCACCTCCTATATGTTACGAAAACACGTACTTCTTTCTCCGACGGTTCTCGACGCTAGACTGAAAACCTACTCCCTGAAATTCATCTACGTCTGCTCGAAGGGCTGTCCCCTTTTCTCGAACCCCCTCAAAAGGAACCAATCACATATTGAGAGTGTTAGAGGTGTTCGTTTAGCTCCTCCTACATTTCCTCATCACAGCGGTTACCTTTCAAAGCCTTTCGCATTTGGCCTCTACATTTTCTCAGTGTTTTTCTTGTAGAAGTTTATGCTTCGTTGCGCGGCTCAGCTTATCGCGTTTCCAAACACACAGCGATAGACTCCCCTCACCCTAATTCGACCTTTGCCCTCGTGCTTTATGGGCTCTTAGACTGCCGTCTTCTCACGACTTGAAATAATACACAGCTCATGGTCCGAATACACACACAAGCATTCACGAGACCACCACTCCAACACAAAATGTGGCACACAACTCCAGAACATGTGAAAACAAGCCACTAAGCACACATGTTAAGCGATCAGGCACACATGTTAAGCGACACGCTCGTGCTGTTGGATACGCAAGTACTACAATATCCTAAAATATAAGCAAAACCCAAAAAGCACAAATTAGTTGACACAAAAAAAACACAAATCAGTTAAAATAACATAGGTTTTTGTTTTGTTACTGACCAACTTTTTTTCGGTTCACTGCTGTCCTGTTTTTTCAACACCTACTACTTTCTTCTTCAATTTTGATCTTGTTTCATGAACTTCTTTCTCATCTTACTGTTTCTAGGACTTTCTGCATAGATTCCACGTTCCCTTAACTCCATACTAAATGGTGCCTTCTTCCTTCCTCTCTTTGGATCTCATTTGTTGAGGATAGGGAGGCTTAAACTAACTAATAATAATCTAATCTGTAGATGTCAGGAAAGTATTTTTGTTATAAAAGTAAGACACAGAATAACAGCCTTAGTAAATATGACCACAAGAAACAGATTTTCAAGTTAAGTTAGGTATTTCCTCGAATTGTTTAACGTGTCACCCATCTGTTGCGATGTAGGCGTTCAAACGCCGATGCAATGATTTCTGGACGCGATCGAAGACACTAGGAGTTTTTGAGTCTTTGCAGAGGCTTCAAAAACATCACCAAAGAGGTTTTCTTTGGAATGAATAGGTGTTTCGTACACCAAGCTAAATCTAAGGGTTTAATATCAAGAATCCTTGTAACTTTCTAACGAAGCATTTTCGACCACTCGGTTATTGAGTAAAAAAAGTGTTTATTTCACTGGTTTCAATCTTACGTTAAAGTTTGTTCAACAAAGTGCCTCTCACCCTGTGTAAAAATTTGTTCAAATTTTATTTGCTTCGTAGTGTATTTGTATGGGAGTAATATTTGAGCATTTTTGGGGCGAGAGGAGAAGCCTTCCATTCCAAAATAAATATTATCTAACCTACGGTTTTTTACGAATAATTAATCTATGGTTAGTAAAATCTTTCATCGAAAGTTAAAAAAATCTAACGCAGCTTAGGAAGTTGATAAGAGCGCTCGTGTATAGATGATGAATTTTCATCCTAATGTCAATTGGCTTACCGTGGTCTATACTGAACGTCAGAGGTTTATATGTATTAGTTTTCTTACCGAGGAAATGGAGTGACTTCTTGACCAGCTCCTCCGCCACACATGGCTGCGTTGCGGCGGGCCTAAAGACGCGCCTGGTAGAGCCACAAACTTTGTTAACAAAAAAGGAAAAGTGTTATGACTTGTTCGCCGTACCGAGAATTTATTAATCACATAGTAAATATTCTAACTGAAGGGAAACATTTATGTATAATAGTAAAATTAGGCCAAAGTTTAACCTCTAGTTAGGTGAAAGTTTTCTCTAGACAAGCGTAAAACATTAAAGTAATACATATTTTTTCGTTTAGATCGCTACAGTTACTCATCTAAACAATACAGTAACGCCTGTGGCCCTGCAACTAAAAATACATCTAATCAAAAGCACAAATTAACAAAACGCGGGAACCAGCGGCACGTAAGGATGGGCTACTTCTGAGTAAGAAGCAGACCGAGGATCCAGCCTCTAAAGGAGACCATGTCAGCGAGCAGAATGTCATTCGTGTAAAACGTTTATGAGTGTGTTCCTTTAGTGATTCTTCGGAACGGAATTTTTAATTTCCTTGAAAGGCTTAAATTCAATATTGACTAAAATTACAAATAGAAACAAGAAACAGAGAATCAAATTAAGAGAAAGCCCCGTCAGAAGACGACAACACCGCAGGTACGCTATGCTGTGACACCGGAGTTCCCGATCTCGGCCGACAGCACTTCCCGGCCCCTAACGAGAGTACATGTATCCAAATTAGGCGTAACCACAAAGAGCTAATGCACCCGCCATCTGTACCCGATCAACCGGCCATAAGCTACTAGCCACTGCTACCACAATTCCACCGCTTCTGCTCCCTGTCATTTTTCAGCTGTGCTGAAGTTTAATGTGAACTAATAACTTACTTTAACGTCTACCTACAGTTGCTTCCGGAAAACACTTGGAAAATTTTCCGCAACGGAACTCTCGCGAAAGTCTTATGAGAACAGTTTACTTCAGTCGATGTCAAAGTTCAGTTGGTGGAACGAACCTTCATTTTAGGTACATGTATAAAGTTATTAAATAGGAGTAGTCTTTTGCTTGAATGAGTCCTTCTAAAATAGTTTTTAGCCTCAACAAATCAAAGTTCAACTTGAGTCGTTAACTTGAACGAGCGAAGTCCGAGTAAGTTTTTTTCTCAACTACGTTCGCTAATTCAATCTAACGAAAACCTCAGAAATAACCGTCAGTTACGGATATCTGGTATGTCATTAATTTAGGAGTGTTGTTAGTGCTGGGTCTTCCCACCCAAATTTTGGGCTTTTCAGAGCGTTTCGTGGATTATGGGTTTTATTTTGCAATATTTTCATGGGATTTTTTGACAGTTTCAATTCACGAAGTTTAAAAATGCAAATATTATTAACAACACATTCACATTATACTGAACAGTTCAAGTCTATTACGTTTTACCATTTGCACGTTACCCTTTCTTCTGTATATGTTCGCGTTGACACTCGCAGAAGATAGAAGGGACGGAAGATTTACATTTGCTGATGCTTAGCTCACAGAGCCGTTTCAGTTGTGAATCGTGGTTTTGGCACTGGAGACAGTTTGCTTCTTCTGTTCTACTCCTGATGCATGGTACTTTTACGGATAACGGGTAATCTCATCTGTTGCCCACTTTTCCAGCTTGTGCCGGGTGACCTAAAACCGGGTGCAAATATTTAACTATCAATGCGATCCACTCGTGTGCCAGACAGCGAAAAGCGTCACTTTTTAAGATTTATTTAGCAATGAAGCAAGCGCAATTTATTCAGGTTAGGTTAGAATAGGATGGGTTAGGCTTAGACCAGTTAAGTTTTGGTCCATTTTAGTATAGAAATACTGAAAATGAATTAGTAACCTTAGGACAACAATGAGGATGGTTATGATCACCATGAAGACAAGTTACACGGACCTCGATGAGGATGGAGGGTTCACATAAGTTACACGGATAACCCCACTGGCTCCTGCACCACTGAGAATATTACAATTTTCTTAAGTTACTTCTTTGTTGATCGGTGAGTTTGCAATCCATTGCTGAGCGACGACTAATAATGTTTATAAAAGAAAATGTACTGTAAGCAAAATTTTAAGCCCATGTGGTTGGAGGCAGCCAATGTAAAATACAGGACTGTAAGGTTTCGAACATGGAGCGGTTTCGAATGATCAGACGCTTGATGCAGCTCTAGTTATATGCCCAGTTGCAGGGAATTAACAAATGAATTCTGCTAGATCCTCTTAATGATGCTGAACTCGAAAAATCTTCTGAGGCTGAAAACTTTTCAATGTACGAGATATTTTTATCAATTAAAAATAGCTGAGTTGAATGAAAGATAACGCAGGCCAAATTGTTAATAGCGCAGGACGTTACTGAAAATCTCAGTTATTTTTTGATGTGAATTTCTTGCTCAAAGTTTGCACTTAAGCTTTTATCAATAGCAGCATCTCCATGTATCTAATTTGAACAAAGTAATTATCCTAGATAACTTGCGATGAAAATGTATAAAGGCAAAGTAAATTGTTTTGGATGCAGAGAAAAGTTCGAGAATTCGAATAGATCAAAATAAGGTGGCTCGAGCTCTCAAAATCTGGAAAACTTCAGTATTTGATGTGTTATCGTTCTCTCAATCGTTTGGTCGACAATTGACATGAGTATTATGATACTAACATATGTTTTTCAACTGAGGATTCTTATGTTGACACTTTAAAAGCCAAGGACTCTATTGTATCATCATGATTGGAAGTAAACTGTTTTTATTTCTAATCTGTTTTTCAAGTGAAAATTCTGATACTAAGACATTTTAAAAATTAATGACTATATTGTACCATCATTATTGGATATGAACTGTTTTTCTCATTTTTTGACCTAGTGAATTTCACAAAGACAATGTAGGATAACAGGTTGGAGGCAGCAACACTCTCTAATCGTAAACTTGCTACATAATAACCATCCCTATAAATGGCCCTACATTTAGTTTAAAGGAGTTTAAAACAAACAAAAAACAGAGATACCGTAGGCACATGATATTCGTACAAGTAGACCGCAAGCAATAACCCAACAACCAACCATAAATACGGCGAATGACTATTGACCACCAGCACACAAATATATCAACGGAAATATTCAATTATTTTCATTCGTTTTTTAAATGAAATGTTGGCTTTAAATATGTTTTAATTCCAATATTTTAACGGTAGGGTTTTCTAGTCTATCTAGGGTGTTTTCAGCTGATGATCTGGGCTTTTCAGAGTTGGGTGAGTGGCAATGCTTGTGTGAAATCCGTCAGTGAGTTGTTGTGATCCCAGCGGCAAGCCGCGGACCTCCACAAAACCTGAGAAAAGCTGCCTCCAGACTACAAACGCATCCGTTCCAGAGCACCTCCGGACCCGAAGCGCCTAGTCAACCAAACACGGGACCTGAGAGAAGCC